>ML320832.1:0-91911 GCA_005239505.1 Nicotiana paniculata | reverse complement strand
AAAGTATATGTAAATATTTAATTTTCCTATAATATAAAAAAAATTGGTTAATCTTCTAATCTTTATAATTTAATTTATCTTTCAAAAAAAAATAATGAAGTTTAATAGATAAAGTTTTTTTTTTAAATCTGTTTTTTTTTATATTTTTATTTTTACTAACTCCATTAACCCCACTTTTCTAGCCTAACTCCCCACTCACACATCCACCCCTCACATCCCAACTTCACACATCCCAACTATCCCCTCAATCTATTCCCATTTAACACATACAATACAATTGTCACGATCCAAATTCCCAACCTTAGGGATCGTGATGGTGCCTAACACCACACTTGCTAGGCAAGCCAACGTTAAAATTGAGTAGCTAACTTCCTTTGTTTATCTTCTTAAACATCAATAAATAAATCNAACTCTAAGACTACCCAGGGTCTGGTGTCACAATTCACGAACTACTAAAGAATACTACAAATACTGGGCCGAAAGAAATAATGTAACTGTTCTGAATAAAATAAAACAGCGTTTATGGAAATAGGAGAAGACTCTCGGGATCTACGAATGCCGACAGATATACCTCGTCTCCGAATAAATGAATAGCTGCTCTAAATATCTCTACTGCTGGTCGATACCTAGATCTGCACAGAAGAGTGCAGAGTGTAGCATCAGTACAACCGACCACATGTACTGAGTAAGTGCCGAGCCTAACCTCGACGAAGTAGTGACGAGGCTACGGCGGGGCATTAACAACATATAACCTGTGACAATAATATATACTACAACGCAATAAAACAATTCTACACGAACAAGAAAAATATAACCGAGATAATAAATATAAAGCAAGAAGGAAATCTAAACAAATAATTAAGTACTGCAATAACAATGAAATAACTCAGCCGCTTTTTTCAGGCCTCAGCTATAACCAACTCTCAAATAATTTTCAAGGTTCCAAACTTTAACTTTAGATAGAAGTAGTGCTAGAATATGAAAAATAGTAATATAAAATAGTAAGTTTTCAAATCTTTGTTTTTCTGTAAAAAATCAGTAAAAATATAAATGTCATCCTTTATCGCTCCTTGTTGCGGCGTGCAACTCATTCCCACCTGTCCACCCTTATTGCTCCTCCCTATAAATATATCACCCTTATTACTCATGTTGCGGCGTGCAACCCGATCCCACCTGTCCACCCTTATCACTCCTTGTTGCGACGTGCAACCCGCTCCCACCAGACAATCACATCTCTTTATTTATAAAAAGGATTTTCACAATTTAAGTCAAATCCTTTCACAATATTTATGTCTCAACAATTGAAAACGAAACAAGTTTCACTTTAAATAATAGAAAGAGCAGAATATGAAGTAATGACAATAAAACAATGAGTGTTCCAGCCTTTAATTTATAAACAATAAAAATATAAATGTCCTCCCTTATCGCTCCTTGTTGTGGCGTGCAACCCGATCCCACCTGTCCACCCTTATTGCTCCTCCCTATATATATCACCCTTATTGCTCTTGTTGCGGCGTGCAACCCGATCCCACATATCCACCCTTATCACTCCTTGTTGCGGCGTGCAAACCGCTCCCACCGGACATATCATATCAGTTTATTTATGGGACTTTCACAATTCAGGCTAAGCCTTTCACAATTCAGGTTAAGCTTTTCACAATACTTTTATTTCCACAATTTCAAACAGAAAATCGTATAGCTCGTAAGCTTTAACCAATATCATTTCACAATAAAACCAACCAGAATATATATAAACACCGTAACGCTGTCAACCCAGCTCAGTCTTTATGTACCATGATAAAAATCAAAAGAACAACCAACACTTTTAATACACTTGCCACAACAATTGACAACAATCAATTGAAACCCAACAACCACGTAAACCTCAACAATCATAAAACAGTTAAACTGCATTCCTCATCACTTCCTCAATATTATCAACAATGGAACCAACAGGAACATATACATATATATAATTTGTAAAAACAATACCAAACCGCTCAACCGTTTTGTACCACAAGGAATCCAGCTAAAACAACCAATACTCTTTTCAAAATAACCACAACAATATCTAACAATAAAATAACAAGACCAAGTAGTCATAGAAACAATCATGGACATAAAACAATTAAGACAAGAATCAATTAAGTTGGGAACGAAAAAAGGGATCATGCTTAACAGGCAAATTGGGTGGTGCATAGATACTCGTCACCTCACCAATACACCACGCCCATGCATTTCACATAGCAAACAAGTGGGAATTCCTATTCTCTCAAGTCAAAGTTAGACCAAACACTTACCTCAATTCCTCAGGCCACTCACTGCTCAATTATCGCTTTTCCTTTTGAATTCACCCATAACTTGCTCGAATCTAATCACAATTAACTTAATATCATTAACTAATGCTAAAGGAACTTACTTTATTGAATAATATAATTTTTCCTAAGTTCTCTAAAAAAAGTGAAAACCCAACCCTGGGCCCCTTGGTCTAAACTCGGGGTTCAGATTAAATTACGTTTACCCATTCACCCACGAACCCAAATATGCTATTAGTTTTTAAATCCGGCCTTAATTTGATATAAAAAATCAATTTTTACAAAACTCCCTAATTCTACCCAAATCCTAAATTTTTACCATGGAAATCCTTTGTTTTTGCTTTAAAAGTGATGCAAAATAGTAAGGAATTAAAAGAAAAAGGGTTGGAATTGATTACCTATGAATTGGGGATGAATATTGTTGAAGAATACTCATTTTTAGGGCTGGAAACTCGAAAAATTGGAGAAGGAAAAGGTCTGCCCGTTTTTAATATATTTTCTGCCAGCTATTATGCCTAGTTTCTCGTGCCAAACGATCTCTAAACTCGACTTTTATGTGTTCAATGGATTCCTTGTGAAATTCTAATGAATTTAGGTTTTTGAATCACTCAATTTGACCTTATAATGAAGGAGATATGTAGGTTTTAACATTTCCAAATAGTGCAGGTTTTTAATACGTCGTCAGGGGCAAATTCGTAATTAACCTGAAAAATCTAGGCAACCTAGGTAAAATGGCCATAAAATCCTCATACGATGTCCAAATTCGATGATTCTTTTTTCTACGGGTCCGTGATTATTATACGGATCTAATACTTTATTCAAAATATAAATTGGAGCTCATTTGTTCAATATGATATCATTTATGCTTGGAAAAACGACGTCGAAACATAAGAAAGAACGAGCGCAACACAACCCAAACCTATTTGAAACTCACCCGAGTCCTCGGGGCTCTAAATTAAACATGCACTCAAGTCTAAAAGTATCATACGGACTTTCTCGTGCGATCAAATCATGAAAATAACATGTAAAACAACGAATTAAACCTCAAAACTCATTATTTTCCTCAAGAACACTTATAGTTCATAACTTTTCAACCGGATGTCCGAATCATGTCAAACGATCTCCGTTTTTTACCAAATTTCATAGGCAAGGCCTAAATATCATAACAAATTTGTACCGGCCTCCGAAACCAAAATACGGGCCCGATACCAATGACTTCAAACATTAATTCTTTTCATTATTTCATAAATATTTCAGCAAAATAATTTCTTTCAAAAATTGATTTCTAAGGCTTGGGATCTCGGAATTCATTTTCGGGCATACGCCCGGGTCCCATATTTTACTGTGGACCTTCCGGGATCGTCGGAACACAGGTTTGAGTCCGTTTACTCAAAATATTGACTCAAGTCAACTAAAATCAAATTTTGTAATTCTAAAAATTATTATTTCTTATATTTTAACATAAAAGCTTTTCGGTTTCACGCTCGGACTGCGCACACAAATCGAGGAAGTTAAAATTAATCTTTTTATGGCTAATAAGCCTAGAATGGAGTCTAAATTCATAAAATGACCCCTTGGGTCATCACAACAATATATATAAAACAAAAATATGACAACAAAAAAAAAAGGGACAAAAAGAAAGAAAGATAGAAAAGGGTGAGAGGAAGTAACAACGAGAAAGAGAGGGAGGAAGACAGAGAAAAAAAAATGAGTGCATTGAGTAAGAGAAAAAGAAAGAAGGCAATCAGATAGAGAAAAAAATTAGCAACAAAGAAAAAATAACATTTTTCTTTTATAGTAAAAAGTTGGCTTTAAAAAATAGTTATTCGGTGGAGTTGCTTTGTTTGGAGTCGGAGATTGAAGCGTCATTTCAGATTTTGAGTTCGCGGATTCAAGCGAGTAGATTATAATTGTTACCTTTGCCCTTTGGAAGTTTCATAAAAGGTAACAATTATGTTCTTCTGCTAGTTTAATGTAACGTATTTTTGAATGTATGATGTTAGTTCATGAAGTTTAATTGTTACTTCACTTTTCTTTGTATCTTAAGTGATGTTTGTTTCTTCTTCTCTTTTTATTGTTAATGTGTATGTTTTGCAATTTATATTTTTGTATGTTCCTAATTTTTAAATTTTAGTTCGAATCTATTATCTTGCTATAATTTTCATGAAAATTTTAAGTCATAGTTAATTGATAAAAATCGTTTAAATTTTTTCAAAACAAAAAACGCTTCTTGGGTTAAGTCCTAGTTAATATGTGAGTTCATTCCTGCCAATTCTAGTTATTGTCTTTATTTTTGTAATTCTTTGCAGATCTGTTATGTCTTTATTCTCCATTTAGGATTAAAAAAAAAAATTCTTCGCCATTGAACTAGCATCATGGTAACTAAGTTAGTGATAAGTTTGGTGTAATTTAGTTATACTTACTTTGAATAGTTTTAGAATTGACTCATATAATTATGGTAAGGCAGATTACTTGAATGTGGTTAGGATCCTATTAATTCAAAAAATAATAAAGTTAGGATAAAGTTACATATTCTTACAATTGAGTTTTAACGCAAGCATCGTTCTAGTTCATTTATTTATAATTTAATATGGTGTTTAATTAAATAACTCAAATTTCATGTAACAGTATCCAAAAGCATAAATCCAAAATATTCTGATAATTCCTTGGTTTTTAATTGTGTCAAGATTTTTTTTAGTTTAGTTAAGTAAATATTTTCATTACTTTGGTTCTACTACATTGTTAATTCTTTTTTGTCTTAAATGTTTACATTTTAAAACTTCAAAATACATTGTTATATTTAGTCATTCATCTTGTATGGAATGAACTTATAATCATGGAATCGACTCGATCATCAGATTATAAGTTCATAACCCTAGCCCATTCCCATTTTGGGCGGAACACGCTTTCAGAGGTGAAAGGCCATGGGGAGATACCGTCTGTGATCCATGGATCTCCGATCGGGAAACCGTATCCAAGCTCCGTGGCTAGTCTGCGCTCTTTGGACTTTTCAAACTTAGCGAACTGAAACATCTTAGTAGCTAAAGGAAGGGAAATCAACCGAGACCCCGTTAGTAGCGGCGAGCGAGAGCGGGCTCTCATGTGGAGCTAACATGGTTGGCTACATACAAGTATAGCCAAATCAAGATGAGATGGGACGGAGATCTACTCTATCTACTAATGCGGGAAAGGTTGTTGAGAAGGGGACATGTGATCAATTTGTTCTCCTTTATAACCGATTTTTAGAGTTAGCATCCTGCATCCTCTTGTTGTTTCTTGGCACTCTCTTTCTATATTATGCCAACCTAAAAAGAGCGATAGAAAGTGAATTTCAGGTTCGATAGTCTCGAGAAGGTATTAGGTTGTATGCCCATGGGTGCAGGATTCTTCGAAAAAGCGCGGGCTGACTCGGAGACCTGGGACCTTGGCTTAGTAATGAATGAAGGGAAGCTCTTCGAGTTTTCTCCGCCAGCAGCTTATGTAGTGGTCGGCCTTATAAAGCTCCCCCCGTGAGTCCCGTCCTGCCCTGCCTTGAACTAGAACTCGGAAACCAGGACGCATAACTATAAGAGAGTAGCTGCCAAAACAAGCTCCCTAAGGTCGCACCTAAGATCCGAAGGAATCGCTTGAGAACTAACTGCATACCTGAAGTTAGCTTGTGTGCGCATAGCGTTATCTTATCTTTGAATACTTTCTTTAGGCGGCTAGAAAGATATTATTTGTGTGGTCCGTTCTTTAGTTCATTTGTTTAACTTTATTGTGTTATTAATCTTGGAGCATGTCATGGCATATAATTTAATGGATATAATTTTATTTCATGATAATTTGTCATGTGTCAGAACTAATATAGCCCATTAGTAAGTGGAAAATAAGGGGAATAAATCTGAGTTTAGAGTTAACTAAAAGAAAGTGAGTCAAATGGTATTCGGGCTTATTCCATTAGTTAAAAAGGTAGAAGCGCAAATAATTACGAGGCAGCGAAATGAGCCATGAATTAATTCAAGACTCGTCCCAATAAAAATAAAAATAAAATAAAATATACAAATATGTATCTCGAATATGAAAGAGATAAACATAATTGAAATACTCTAAAACACTTGAAAAACTATAGATACACTTTAAATATTAGCTCACGTGTTCATACCCGAACCTTGAATTGATATGCTTAAGTAATAAAAGGGTCATGTGTGCATTCTGTGTCTCGACGCCTTTAAATTTAAAATAATTATGTTATAACCATGTGTACATTCCGTATCTTGGTTTAACATTTTATTTCAAAGTAGTACCTTGTGTGCGTTCCGCATCTTGGCAAACACAATTAATAAAATATAATAATTAATTAAGCGGTAATGAATAAGCCATAATCAATATAATACAAGAATAGCTAAAAATGGATTTCAGCCTTACATTAGTCAATAAAGCGACCGTGCTAGAACTACGGGACTCGAGGGGTGACTTACACCTTCCCCTCGGTTAACAGAATTCCTTACTCAGTCTTCTGTTTCGTAGACCATGAATTAGGAGTCAAATCTTCCTTTTGGTAATGGATTCAATAAAGGTGACTTGGAACACCAAAACTCAATTCCAAGTGGCGACTCCAAATAATAAATTATCCCTTTTCAAAACTTCACTTTAATTGGAAAAACTCTTCTAACTCAACCACGTAATAGGGTTGTGGGGAAACAGAGGTGTGACAGAGATCAGTGTGAGCTGATTTGTGTAAGGTATATTAGAGAGAAAACGTCACTAGTTAGTTCAGAATGAGGTAATGGTTCTTGTCAAGCGGAGGAACTCCATGAGTTATTGATTTGGCAGGCGGTTATGAGCTTCTACGGGTCGCTCTCATCATTGAAGTATCGCGGGGGTTGGTTCAGGTCTTATGCGCGTTATGAGGTATAATACAGGCATCGGGTTAGTGAATTTGAAGCTTCTACGCTTGGAGGATGTTATTATGGGCATACGAATTATGCGGTGTGTGGTGTGGTTTAAGAATAGGTGCATGATCATACTTGGTATAGCGTGTTCGGATTGATACGATGAATCATATGTTAGAATCAGGTATTGTAGAGAATTTCGGATGTTGGAATTTGGTCCTAAGACTTGTAGGCTAAGGTAAAAGGAAGAATCTTTAGTTTGGCTCAAGCTAATGGTTTCACATGGGTTGTGGTGGTACGGGTAGGTGCATGAGGTGTTAAACAACGATTTTGGGCAATTCCAGAATGGTTCTTGTCACGTTTGAGGACGAACGTATGTTTAAGTGGGGAAGAATGCAACACTTAACCGGTCGTTCTGAGCTCTAACGCATCGTTCGACGGTTTGAGGCCTTGAGTAGCTTCACTTCATGTCTTATGACCGGTACGTTTTATGACTTGTACGTATGGTCAAAACTGAATCTCGGGAAGTACGGAGTTGATTCAGAAGGAGAAGCTTTAAGCTGGAAGAATTGACCAAGGTTTGACTTTTGAATAAACGACTTCGGAATCAGTACTGCAGGCTACATCTTCTAACTGCAATATCATTTTTGGGATTGGTCCAAAAAAGTTTTTTGATGCAAGACCAATAAAAAAGTAGGCTCTGCAGTTAGTCCTCAAACTGCGTTAGATTCCCCTCATATCTATTAAGCACCAAACTCAGAAGCTCTAGATTTTGAAATGTGATGAATCTAGGAAAAGGACTAACAAGTATCTGGTTATGGAAAGTTCTCTTATCTAACATGGAATACAAACTGAAAAGATCTGTAGCTTCAACATTCTCGATCTGAATAAGGTAGTTCACCAGAGATCGTTATTGTTAGATTTAGCATTGGTTGCCACAAAGATAAATACAACAACATACCCAGCGTAATCCCACAAGATGAACAAAGGGAAATGTTTGTATGGAGACCAATAAGATGAACAACAAAAGATGGAATGAATTTTGAGAGGCTGCTGTTACATAACTTTAACATTATCATTCAATGATTTTGGAGAATATCAGGAACAGGTCATTTGATGCTTCATGAACTTCGGCCAAATCACTCAGGGGCCGAAGTTCATGATGAGGTGCCACACCACTCAAACCTTCATTTCTGAAGGCTATATGGGTTCTCTCAAACAATGATAAACAGAATCTTCTTAAAATGGAATATAAAATCTGTTATCTAAAGTTCATAGGCAAAGGTAGATAATGGACTCTTCTCAAACTTGATAGTACCGGTGAATGTTTTGAACTAATCGTGTTGACATCAAGCTGCAAACTTCCTACTGAGAAGAGGTGTAGAAGAAAGGTAGAGGCCCTTGGGTTGACCAATCACAAGCAATGAAAGTAATCAATGAAGTGCATTACAAATAAGCATATCAGTCATTAACATAAGTAGATCATACATATATCAATTCTCTTGAGGTAAGGCCCGAGAGTAGCACTAGCACCCATGAAATAAAGGCAAAGTGTGAGAATTAGATTATCACCTGCAAATACTTCTTCCACATGGAGAAGATGATGGATGTAACCAGATTTTCCAGAGTGACTGAAATCAGCATGGAAGGGAAATAAGATTGCTTAGCTGATGAGGTACTGTCAAGGAGAAAGAGGTAAATGTCCGTTTTAGAGAACATAAAGAAGTGAGATTGAGGAGGTGTCAAACAATTGAAGTGACCTCATTAGGAAAGACCGAAAGAGACAGGTGTCTACTAGAAAATGTTAAACAATCTTATAGCTGGACAATTGAAGTGACCTCATTAGGAAAGACCGGAAGAGAAGTAGGTGTAGGTGCAGCTGGTTTATGAGAATGAGATGCCTGAAAGAATTGCATTTCTGAAAAGGTAGGGACTTAAAAAGAGTATCCTCACATTAAACTGATTTGAAGTTGGGTAGAAACCGCAGGTGTTTTCTTCAATGCAGTAGGGAAGCAGCACAGAGTATCAGATTAAAGCATTTGTTGGTTTACGCTTCAGCAGATGGTTCAACCTGAAGAGAAATGAAAAGTTATCACAATAGTCTTTCAAGTGCACGAGAAAGTAACTTAATTACAAAAGAAGATAGTTCAAACCTTTCACAAACTGTCAACCCCCAATCCACCATTTCCTGAAACTACAATGAAAAAGAAAGGCCTAATATTTCTCCAAATCCACAGGTATTAATTTCATTTATCTGTTTCTTATTGTACTTTGTTCAGTATGCAAATATTAGTTACATCATATCTTTTGTCCCATCGAAACTGCCTGGTGTGGTTCGACACTGTGGGTGATGTTAAAATATTAAAACATCCAACAAGAAGTAGAGAGGAGGGGTTTATGTTAAAGAATATTAGCATCCTACATTTCCTGCTTGAAATTAAAAAAAACAAAAAGCAAATCCATCACTAACCTTCCAATACCTTCTCTCCATGACAACTTCATCAAGTACAAGACACTCTTTAACACTTCCCATAAACCAAATTCAGAGCCAATCATCTTAATATGCGTTAGGTCATATGCTTTCTAGGAGTCTTTTAGGCCCTATTAGATTTTTAAATCAGTAGAAAATATAAAGAACTTCTAATACTTTTTATTTTTGTAAATTGTTGGCTTGAAATATATTCAAATCTTGTACGCGAACATACTAATTGCAATTATAAAATACTATATTAGAACAAAAACTTGTGACTTGATTATGCAATGAGGGCACTTGTTTAAACTATGTTGATGGAGTAATGGTAAGTAGGACTTGGACTAAGATGTATGTGAGATGAAACGGAATGTCTTGAAATTCCACAAATAGTTCTGTTCATGTTCTATATATTTATTACAAAGTATAAAATACTTTAAGAATTAGGATTCAATATCTTTAATTATTTTGCATCCTCTTTTTTTCTTTTTCTTCTACCTCTCTATCTTTTGTGTTCCGCTTTGGATAATGAATATATTTAAACATCTCTCGAATAAGAACGATCATGTATAGTAATCATAAAACAGTAAGAAGAAAACAAATCACTTTCGGTGAAGATATAAATAAATGAGGCCTGAAAATTTTATAATTCAATAACATGGCAAAGAATTTACACCAATTGAAACAATATTTCAATCAAGATCTTCATCAGCAATGTAATGCCCGGCCTTAGCCTCCTGCTCAAAATAAACATTACAAAACGCAAAATGAGCCAATCGAAGTGGCGGAGTAAAATAAAGCATACAAACTGAATACCAACAAACACACCTCTGCAAGACTCCTATACTTGTTCATCAACTTAGTCCTTCCCTTGCTCACTAGAGAACGAGGGGACATATTCATCCTCTGCAAGGAAAAGGAAAACACATGTAAATCTTAGTGACAACTCAATATTACACGAATAGCTTCAGAAATTACATTGTCAAAATCAAAACCTATGTCATGAAACAACAGTAAAATAAATGTTCAAATAAAGATTACTTAATCATGTAACTGCATACCTTTGAGCAAGTTTCTCTTCTTACATCGGGTAAGAATACCCGAACAACCACCTTAAAAGGGCAATATAAAGCAAGATGTTATTACTGCTTAAAGATTTTAAGTAGGAGCACGAAAAGAAAAGGCAACAAAATGACTAAAAGCATGAGGAAGTGAACGGAATAAAAATAATCTTAGGAGTGCCAATATCAAGTAGATAAATGGAAAATCAGTTGCACTCTAGATTCTATCATTATGGAAAGGAAACATCATGGATGATTTTAACACAAAACACAATGAGAACTCACAAGAGCTCACCTTGTCAAATTCAGGTTTATACAGTTCTATGCCACTAGTTTTCCTTGCTGGTACAAAGTTAAATATGTTGTGGAGGTGTTCGTTTTCCTGTTATCAAGAAAATAATCAGCTGCATTAGAAATGTAATTAGTGTTCCAGGAGATGAAGACAAAAATGTCGAAACGTACCATCATGTGATTTGTAAAACCATAACCTAAAAATCTTCTTATGTAACTTATCTGTAATTGAAGTCCAATTTTAAGAAGAAAAGGTAAGACAAAAGAATAGCAATTGGTAACATATGATAGGAAACAAAGATGTTAGGGCTAAGAAACCTGTTTCAATTGTGACCAGGTACTAAAGGTAAGTCTTGTTCCGCATAAGGTGAGGGAGGTCGTCTTATTGTAATCATCCTGCAATCGAATTGTTGGGCCTTTTGGAAGACAGAATATAATAATGATATTTATTACCACAAAAGATATATGTATACCTCGAGAATTTTTGAAGCATCTTGTTTGGTGCCATTGCATGCTCTCTTCACATGCTTCATTATGTCATCTTTCATGTTCTTTGTATTTTCATATTCTTCTGCTTGATTTGAAAATTTCTCAAGACTGCCATTTTCAAAAATTAGAGCAAGTGCTTCAATGCTAGTAGCATTAACGTGTTCATCATTTTCCTCTAACTGTTTTAGAAGATAAGGGATCAATCTGTACCAATGAATGAAGGCATCAGCCACACCACTTTTAGCAAAGTGAAATATATCATATCAGAGAAATGCCTAACACACTAAAAGGAATACTAGCAATCGGAAATTCTACTAACTACACTAAATAATTTTCATGGCATACTCTTTCCACTTTTTGTGATCAACACTCCATCTATTAATGTTTGAAAGGAGGAGAGCCCAAGCTGATATTGCTGCAGCAGTCCTGGATGACGGATGTTTGGTCCCCTGAAATTTCAAAACGTACAGCTTTTAAAAAAACCTCACATAAATTTGGCAAACCGCAAACTATAGCAAAATTCATTAAATTAGAACATTCATTATCAAAACGACTTAAAATAGATAGGTTTACAAAGTCTACTGCATAAAGAACCATACTCAGGGAAACGAATTAGTACTGAAACAACATTGCTTACTGCTAATCCACGTATTTATTTTTACCTTAGCACTCTCACTTGCTTAAGGATTTGCAGTGTCTATTCATCAGGATTAAAATTTCTTCCTCTTTTGAACAACTATAAGTAATAAAAAGAATACAAATGGTGATGCTCTGATGCGTACTTTAACATAGTCCAAAGCTAGTTCTCATTCAGAGGTTCCATAAGCTACTTCATATCGAATTACTTGTATTTTCATTTTCTTTAA
Organism: Nicotiana paniculata; assembly: GCA_005239505.1. Taxonomy (NCBI): domain Eukaryota; kingdom Viridiplantae; phylum Streptophyta; class Magnoliopsida; order Solanales; family Solanaceae; genus Nicotiana; species Nicotiana paniculata. Next base: position 79,545 of record ML320832.1, on the reverse strand, counting down.
GTATTTAATTTCCAACATATTTTTCTTTAAGGTCAAATGCTAAAGAAAACTTATGCAACACTATGACATGTTTTCTTAATTAAACATCTTAAATTACTATATTGTATATTTAAGAGATTTTACAATGGCTGCTTCATACCTCTAATAAGACAACTCAGAAAGATGAGAAGAAACAACCCCCTCAGCCCCAGCACATCCCCGAAAAAGCAACTGGCTTGGGTGAATACTCATACTCATATAATTAAAGCAAGAATATGTGCTTAAACTTGATTAGTCAAGGATACATATCTTCAATCAAGGAAGGAAGATTCCATCCATGTTATTTCATAGTTAATGATGCATTGGCATAGAAATCGACAAGCAAAACACATACGGATATATAAAGTTTGCCGAATGTTCCTCCAACTAGTACCATATGAAGATTACTTTTGAAAAAGAAATAACTTCCTTTGGACTAGCTAATCTAGTTTCAAAATTTATTTACATGCCTCAATATATGAAATAGATGTTTGGGGGGGGGTATCGTCGCTAGTTAGACATATAGGAATATGCACAATGTAACAACACTGTGAATGAGTAGCTGGAATGTTGAATTTTAGTCCGAGAAACTTACTTTCGATTTTGATTCCTGATTCATGAATTGCCATATAATTTCCATTGATCTTTCTGTGTCTACAAAGTCTCTTGCAGCAACAAGAGTGACAATAGACAAACACTCCATCACCTTGACAGAGTGAGATAATTTGTAGTTGAGGAGTTGAGGAAGAAACACCAATGATTCTTCATAAATCTCATGTGCATCATCACCCGCACCGAGAGTGAGTACTACTAATCCTATAAGTTGTAATGCTAAATCAATCTCCGACTCAGAACCCCGTTTCAAACAATTTTGGCATCGATGTACCAAAGTGACAAAATTATTCTCAGCAAATTCATAACGAACATTACTCTCAAATTCCGCAACCAATGTCCTTAGTGCTTTTTCTCTCGCCAAACTCCTAAGCAAGGTATAAACTTGAGATTTGACAGGGAAAAAGGAATCATGCTTCGAGACAAGTAAATTTAAGTGGTTTGATTAGTATTCCAGTCACGAAACATATATGAACTCAAAATGACTGATGAATCAGGATTTTCAATTACAATTTTACAACTGATATTAGCATCAAAAGATGGACAACAAAAGGCAATCAATAATTAGTAAGCAATAAGAAGACCCACAAAGAGCTCAAAGGTTTTAAAAAAAAATGTTCAAAAGAATAAACACCCAACACAAACTGGACAGACGAGCAAATAATTTTAGCAATACAATACAACTATTTTATTTATTTTTTAAAAAACAATTTTCTACACTATGGTTGTTGTTGTAATGTTAAAGAAGACNGGGGGGGGGGGGAATCTTACTTCTTTTTGAATAAATCTTCTAAATAAGGAGAGAGTTTCCTCTTTAGAATGTGTACTGAACCCTGTTTCTCCTCCATAGCAGAATCGTCATCGATTTCCGGCGTGCTAAACCCTACCTGCCGGTTAAGTCGCCGACTAAGATTTTCACCTGTCATTCTCCAAATTGGTTTGTCAACGTCCATATTGTCTCCGTTTTTTTTTTCAATTCTAATAGAAGTAACTAATTTGGCACTTTAATGAAATTGAAGGTGTTTGCTTCAGACCTTTTCCCTCCAGAAAACAGATTTGGATTCCACAACTGTGTTTCTGTTAACAATAGGGAAAAGGATGTTGATTTGGAGCTTTCAAGCAATAGAACAATGGGTTCTTAAAAAATGAGGGAATAGGTTAGGTATGGCTGTATGAATTTGGGGTCAAAACAAGTATTTTATGCACGAAGTAGTAACACAAGGCGTTATTAATTAATCCACTTTAATTGGTTTTTTTAGGTTATTTTCAAAGAATTCACCTTTTAGACATAATTAGTTTTAGTCGCATATTCCCCACATCAATAAGTAAATAATTTTCAAAAACTAACATAAATATTATATTAAACAATATCTTTGAGTTCTACTAAAAATAAAATATATAACTCTTTAAAAGTATATATGTTAATCCCAAATCCAACCCAATGAAAGTCCTTAAGTTTGTAAGAATATCTTATGAAATTCTTGTTATTTTTATGCCTTAATATTGAACAAATAAATAAAAAAAATTACTTTTATCAAGACAAGCTTGGCCTATAAATCCTATAAAATTTAATAAGTGAAAAGTTAAGTTTTAAAAGTACTACTATTGAGTGACTCGTTTTACAGTAATAAATTAATATATAAAAATATACGGAGTTGTCATTTGTTAGAATATTTATAAAAAGAAAAAGAAAAATAACTAACAATAACTCATGTAGAATATATTTTATCTTCTATTATTTCATCCTTTTTGTTTCAAGTTTGCATACGTCAATAGAAAAATAATTATTGATTATATGTTATTTTACAATTAGTGAGTAAATTATGTACATTTATAGATGATGTTTGCAAGTCAAAATAATTATTGAGTGTAGCTTTAAATATTATATAAAAAATTTAAAAAATAAATTTTTAATTAATTTTAAAATTCTAAATACGATAAAATTTAACATGGAATGTATTATAATTATGGTACAAACTTCAAATAAGTAAATGATTTATTTAAAGTAAATTAATTCATCTAAAATTTAAAATATTAGAATTTTTTATCTTATTCAAATAAAGAGTTATTTAATAACTAAAACTTTAGTTGATTTAAAAATTTTAACATTAAATAAATAATTAAATATTGTGAACAAAATTTGTATCTAAATATATAAATAATTAATAAAGGAAATAAATCAATATTAAAGTAGCACTGATCCTTATCAAATGCTCATTCAATAGTGTCTATATACGTTGAATAAAAGGGAAAAATTTATAAACAAATTATTTGAATGGTATAAGGTCAACTTAATTGATTATTCGTTTAAGTAAAATGTCAAAATAGAAAAGTGACTACTACCTTAAGTCATAATGTTAACTACATACGTTTATAAGACAAAAAAGGTTGCGGTGGGATTAATCACTATAATTAAAATAAGCAAAAATTTACTAATAAGTCAAATTTTAGTTAATTTTAAAGTCATAGATATTAGGAAGCTAATTAAATGACTATTTCTAAATGATAGGGAATTAATTAAATGAATACTCCTAAATATTAGGAAAGCTACTTTGTCTAGTGTAAACTTTAATTTTGGAGGGTAAAAAATGCGAACGGCATTTCGCTAAGGGTCTTCGTGCTTTTAATATAGTATAGTACTATAGATTAACAATAAAATTGATCATATTAACCTTAATTTGTTCATCAGAGATACAAAAAATACGCCTAAGCTTTTTACTCCAAAGGCAACTTTGGGAAAAAAGGTTAATTCCTTCTTGATATCTGAAAAAGTTAAATATAATGTACCACAAAAGACCGGAGGATATTTATTCAATAATTAATAACGAAGGAATTTTTATATAGTGATTAAGAGGATGTTATTGGTTTAAAAGATACTTTTTGGCTTGTTTTGGCGTTTGACAAATATTAAAGTGCAAAAAAGCACTTGGCTTTTAAGCCAAAACAAGTCATAAGTTGTTAGGGCGGTTCAAAATCGACGAACCGAACTGATGGCTTATTGGCTTATTGGTATCGTGTTATCGGGATACTGGATGGTGAACGGATTGAGATTTTATAATTAACGGCTTAACAGTTTGGGGGCGGATTACTCAATTTTCTTGTCAGATAAACCGCTGACTCGTTAAGAATTTTTATATTTACACTTTCACCCCTATGTATATAAAGTACTATTGAAACCCTAAATGGACAATCCCTAATTTCTAATTCTCAATTGAGTTCAGTCCGCAGTAGAGAGTGAGAAGTCGACCAGTCATCACTCATCTCTCCTAAGTCCTAAGTCCTAAATCCTTAATCAAAATTTCTCTCAATATGAATATGCTTGTGCTCATCACTCGTTACCCGTCAGTCTCGTCTCTCACTTCACTTGGAACCGTACATCTTTCTTGTGGTGTTCAAGAGTGTCAGATTTACCAATATTTTTATTAAGAATGTTCAAAAAATTTGTTTCAGAGATTGTTCTATGTACTCCATGACAAGTCTTCATTGAGTAATGTACTGATGATTATGAATGGTAAGTTGAAATGATAAAAGCTAGAGAACTATGCAGTTTGTCTGTTTGGTATTCACAAGACTTGGATTGTTCAAAAATTTTCTATTTGGTTTAGCCGATAAACCGCCTGATAATCGTTAATCTGATACCAATCCGTCCGTTATCTTATTGGATGGCTAGCGGATTACTATATTTATAATTCGATAACCGATAAGTCGAACAGTTAAACATAATTATCCGCCAGATAAGCACCCATATAAGCTATAAGTTGGGCTATCTCACTTATAGCATGTTTGGCCAAGTTTTGTTTTATCAGAAATTCTTTCTTTTTTTTACAAAGTTAAGTTGTTTGATCAAGCTTTTAAAATAAGTACTTTTAAATAGAAGCAAAAACAGTTTTTGAGAAGCAAAAGAAAAGTAGTTTCTTCCAAAGAGCAATTTTTGGAAATTACTTTTGAGAGAAATACTAATATAACTCATTTCCCACGCGTGTTTGCCATGAAAAATTATCAACCCTAAGGATTTGGTGCTTCAAGTATCCCACGATCTCAACTCCTAAACCACCAACCTTAATGTGCGAGTTTCTCAAAAACATGATTTCACAGTTTATTGAAATCAGCTTTCCACTTTTACAGCAATACCTTCTATTCTTACACCCTTTTGCACATACCAATCAAGGATCCTAACCATATGAGATGAGCCGTATGATTTGTAATTCATAAAGAATCCTCAAACATATAATTGATTTCTGCCACTTAGCAATTTCTTTAATTCATGATTGTAATTCATGAACTTCATTATTCGATCCCAAAATCCTCATTGGATTGTACACTGATAATTAAGTATAATAGAGAAACAAAGAATTTTTCACATCTTTTATATTTTCACTTCTTTGATTTTTCGCTCTTTGAAAAGAATAGAACTGGTTCAAGAACAATAAAAATAAACTACTAAAAAATGAGTTATAAAACCAAACCTTTCATTTGCACATACCACAATATGTTATACCTACATTAATTAACTGACTAAATTTTGTATCAGTGTCTTCATTTTAATTCACACTTCTTCTCAATTAAAAGAGGACTTAATGGTGGGTGAAAGTAATTTTATTATCGAAATTAACAGCAAGTCAATGAACTGAAAATTAAAGGTTCATAGGAAAATAATCGCGGTAGACCTGATAGTCCTTTTCAACTAAGCTTATTTTGATGGATGAAAATGTTATGTTTTTAAATCTTAGACTTACTTCTATTTGTTGTTTTGATATGCGTCAGTATACTGCAGTCATACACGGAATAACTTAGTTATTTAACTAATTTAGTATTTTTATTGAGCAAGTACATTAAACAAGTGTTGGTATGTTTCTTATCCAAAGGTTCAACCAAGAAACTAAGGAAATGAGTTTGTAAATCATGAAAAAATTCGTGGTTTGTCCAAATAATATGAAATCAAAGACCACAAGTTTAAGTTGATGTTCACAAAGAAGACCATTATTGTAACGACCCGATTGGTTGTCTTGATCATTTATATTTTCGTTCGGTAGTTCGAGGCTACGAGTAGCTTCATATATTGCGTTATGACTTGCGTGAATGGTTAATTATGATTTTCGAGCGGCTCAGGGTTGTTTTGGAAGAATAATTCTCATTTTATAAGCTTTAAGTTGGAAGAATTGAGCAAATTTTACTTTTACATATTTGATCTCGGATCAGAGTTTTGATGGTTCCATTAGGTCCAGATGGTGATTTTTGACTTAGGCGTATTCGGATGTGGATTTGGAGGCTCCTAGGTTGTTTTGGCTTGAATTGGAGAAAGTTGGATAGTTGAAGGTTTGAAAGGTTGAAAAGTTTGACCGAGAATTAACTTTGTTGGTACCAGATTCGGATTTTGATATTAGGAAATAGTATAAGTTCGTTGTGCTATTTGGGACTTGCTTGCAAAATTTAAGATCATTCTGAGTTGATTTGATATGATTCGGCATGAGTTTTGGAAGTTGGAAGTTTATTAGGCTTGAATTGAGGTGCGATTCGTAGTTTTGATATTGTTTGGTATGATTTGAGGCCTCGAGTATGTCCATGTTATATTTTGTGATTGGTTGGTGTGATTGGTCGGAGTCCTAGGCTTCTCGGGTGTGTTTCGGATGAGTTGCAGACCATTTTCACTCATATTTGGATGGCAGATTTTCTTGTGTTCTACTACTCATCGCGATCGTAGATGTTGGATCGCGATCGTGAAATGTAATTTGGGAGGCAGGTGAACTGGTTTTCTTATTCGCGTACTGATGGTCGTGATAGTAGAGCATTGGCGAGCAGTGATCATCGCGTTTGCGCCCTAGTAGCCGTGTTCACGTAGAGGGTGAGTTGGATGGAGCTCCAAGTTCATGGAATTCACATTCGCGTGTTAATGACTTCGTTCGCGTATGCCAGTTGGGGGTGAGCATCGCGTTCGCGGGTGTCAGACCGCGTTCGTGAGGAAGGATTCTGGGAGGAGTTTAATTTGTTCTTCACGATCGCGAAAAATGTCCTGTGATCGCGAAAGGGACCACTGGGCATAATCATTTAAAGTACTATACTTCGAGGGTTTTGGTTATTTTATCACATTTTAAGTTAGAAAGCGCGGATTTGGGCAATTTTGGAGGGGATTTTTACGATTTGGATTGCAGTAAGTATTTTGACTCGGATTCATTGATATTGGTATGGTTGGAGTCGTAATTGAAGGGTGTTTGGAATTTGTGAGTTTTATCGAGTTCCAGGAGACTTTTTGATTCTTGTTCAAGATCGAAGCTTTGTTATTTGAAATTGTTTCCTATGGCTTTTATTTATGATACTAAGTTAATTTGGCTAGATCGAGGCACCCGGAGGTTGATTCATGTGGGGAGGGCTTATTAGTGGATTGATTTAGCTTATTTGAGGTAAGTATCCTAGCTAACTTTGTGCGGGAGAACCTTCCCATAGAATTTGGTCTAATTGCATTATTTGCGCTGTGGGAACAACGTGTACATAAAGTGACGATTATGTACATGGGCGTATATGTTAGTGACCGGATTTGACCCGATGTTGCTTTTATTACTTTATCCTGATCGAGAAGTCTTTGTTTTACGTGATTTCACTTAGGCCGTTTACTTGAGTTTATATTCCATGATAAAGATCATGTTTTAGGTTTTTAGTTCCTTATTTGGACAAGTTGGGAGTTTGTGCGGTTCTTTCTAAGTTGGTTCAGCTATCATGATTTTATTGTCACATCCCAAACCTAGGGAGGCGTGGCTGGCACCCGGTGTCGTGCTGGCCCGAGCGAATCGTTCTGTAACTCATGATCGTTCGACCAAAACTAGAACATACATAGGTCGAGTTGGTTGAACCCATTCCTTTTGTAACTATCATGGGCCAACATGGACACAACTCATAATGTACAATTGTAAGTGGGCAAACGCTGTATCAGCGAACCATCGTACTTAACACATGACTACATATGGGTCGTCAAGGTCTCTTACATGTTGTATATAATTAACATGTGTCTATAAAGTCTCTAAGAGTAATTGACATCAAAACATGGTCGTGGCAGGGACCCAGCCAACCCATAAGTCTGTAGCAAAACTCTAACACGATGACTTATAGTCTCGGCTGCACTCCGAATGAATTGGTCTTACCGATCCTTCGCTGAATGATAATCTTGTCTACTGTGAGGACTCATCAAAATTATTATCTATACCTGCAAGTATGAATGCAGCATCCACAACAAAAGGACGTCAGTACTAATAATGTACCGAGTATGTAAGGCATGTAAATCAGTATATAAGGGACATGAAAGAAACATGGAGTAAAGGACTCAACCTGTAAGTCTGGATAGCTCTGCAAAATCACTTAGTATTTATATTGTCATGCATATGCGTATAAATGTTATATGATGCATACGTATATGCGTACATAAAATCATCAAGCCTCTAAGGGCATCCCATCATATTCATCTGGGCCACTGTGGGCAAAATTAATAATGTATACCAGCTGATCAAGTGGTGGTGTGTATATAACGCCATAGCCTTTTCTCATACCCCATATACATATAATTTATGCGTATATAACGCCATCAGTTCATGGGTCAATGTACATGTATAAATGAATGCATGCAAAATGAAGCAAGTCAATAAGATCTCTTGGAATGCCATAAAATCATTATGCCTTTTGATTAATATCATGAAATAAACTTTATCAACTTACATATTTTCTGAGACCCATGAACATATGATAGAATAATAAGACATATGGGGAATCAAGAACATAGGCACCCCTACTGTTTCTATGAACAGAATCATTTATGAAATTTGTGTGTTTGCTCGTTTCATTTGTACCATATGGATCATGCCAAAAGGAAAGAAGGGATAGCCTTAACATACATGATCTTAACCCACTTGCTCAAGAGCTCAACTCGTATCCGCTAAAAGAAGTCGACGTGAGTATAATCGTTATGTTTCTTCGCGTTCGCCTTAGTCGTAGGAATTAGTATCTTTTTATTGAGAAGAAATGTTCTTTATCTTCTTAAAAAATACATAAAATGTTGTTGCCTATATTTTCCTAAAGAAAACTTTCTCTACTTTAAGATGTTAAGAAAATGTATATAGTTTCTCTATGTATATATAATACTAATGTGCAACACCTTCTATATATAGAGAGGAAGCCAACAAAGTAGTAAAATATATTTTAAAAGGGTCCCTTAACCACTTACACATGCATTAATTGAATCCCCATTTGGTTTGTCATCCAAAAACCCCCCATTTACACATGTATATATATAGTACACCTTTATCTTATCATCATTTACACTTGTGTATGTATAGATATGCCTTTGACTGCCACTTGTCAATAATCTACTAGATTTTGTCTATACAATAATTATTCAATAGTCTTAATCAATTTCTTGATCTCAATTTACTTAAATATGAATCACTTTTAACACACTTTATAAACCTTACTGTCACGGTCATGTGGTATATTATATGGCACTAGTCTATAAATACGGGGTATTATAACTTGGACTGTATTTCATCCCAAAATGTAAACTTCGATCAATTTCATTTTCTTCAACCCGTGTACCTTCTCACCTTCACGAGGTTACTTATCACTTGTTATAAATAGCATAAATACTTATAATCTCAAAAACAATCTTTTTTCTTGAATTTATAACAATTATCTTACGACAAATCCAACGTGCAATACTACGGAGTGTAACATCATTCCCCCATTTGGAACATTCGTCCTCGAATGTTGACTGATGTGCTTATTGGTCTCATAATCGGATAGCTCTTACGATTAGTTTTAACATTGTCCTTTCCATCTAGGCAACTGTTCTATGAATAATTCCAAATGCCACGACACCCCCCCCCCCCCCCCCCCCCCCCCCCCCCCCCCCCAGGCCTATTTCTTACTCCACGACCTGTGGTCGGAATTCTTTCGATCTTGTAACTGTTTCTACCTTCTTCCATGCATCCTGCACGACTTTGTCCTTGTACCTGCGCCTATGCTATCGTTTATCCTTTTCCTCCAGCTTTTATCTAATCGCTAGGCTCACTTTGTGAACATATGCACTATTATGCCAAGTTGTCCCTCTGAGCATCTATAGGTGTACTAAAGTTCTTCGCTTGGTACTTTGTCGAACTTACGACTATTGATATATCTTGTTTCATAGCCTCAATTATATGTACTTATGGCTTTACTACAACTAGGTAGGTCATGCTATACCACAACACTTACTTCAGTTTATTATTACCGAGGTCTGCTACCTAACTCCAGGTTACTCTCTCGTTGTTTATCCTATATGTATAATTCTAAGCCCTTTAATGCTTCCTCATTATTGTTCATATTAAGAATGACGGCCTAATCGGATCTCATACTTTATAAATTTTATCCATTTATTGTTGATTCACCTCAATGTTGATCTATAATCTACCAGTGATAACTTGAAACCTCTTACGTAATACATTGTCACTAGGGATCACGTCTCATCGGGGAACATCTGAAGTGATTTTCCTGATCCACCTAGGGATGATACTATACTTCAATAACCATATTTCATAGCATCCCAATGTGATTCATCTTATGGGGGTATTCTAATATCGTGTAATTCATGAAATCGCTTTTATTTAGACCATTACTCAATCAAATGCCTAAACTTCATCCTCTTATATATCACTATTACACCCTTATTCTATTACCAGGGAAACATTTCATCTCTTCTAAATGCTCCTAGTCTCAGACTCCTCTGAGTTCATTCGTGCTATATTGAGCTTTCTATAACTTAGAGAAACCATCAGCTCTCTTGTTTTCATGGGCTTAATCCCGAAGACTTATCCATTCTTGTCACCTTCTAACTAGCCTTTTCTTATACTTACTCCTTCCTTCCTAAAACTTTGTAGCTCTACCATACTTTAGCTTGCAACCTACACATATCTATTTATGCTACTCGCAACCTTCCTTCAACTTGCTTGCACCATAGATTTGTTATTCTGGAACATCAAGCAAGACATCACATCGTCTCTAACTCTTCTTTACTCTCTTAACTAGACCTCTTGATACCTAGAAACCATAGGCTGGAAGATATGCCACTAATGACACCACTATCATTCAAGGATACTGAATCCCAGCGCTTCTAGCCCTCTATCTGAAGTATGGATGTATCACAACCTTCTGCACCTGATTATTTGTAAGTTGTTCACCTTTACCTTACTTACCTTAAAATATCACATCGTATCTTCTATCTCTTTCATAACCCCCATTCCACATAGGTATAATTCACATCCACAACTTGAAGCTCTACTATAATACTTGCACCTCTTGCATACACAATCTGGTGAAAGCTCCATACTGACTTCTTAAGAGGCTGGTACTCTTCTAACTGGATTTGTCTTAGTTCCCACGCATGCCAGAATTTTTGTGCAACTCATATGATCTCGAATATTACTTTTGGTTTCACTTCCCGCTTATTAGCCACGATAGGTTCCACTTTTTTATGGAGTGCATATAATGTTGTAGTTAGACTGCTATTACAAGACCACTTTTTCTTCAAGTTACTATGCTAAGGTTGAAGCCTTCTTCTTTATTTCCGTAACACTCATATGGTACCTTTAACTACCCCAACTCCTATCTGAATATTTTTCAATGGTCACGATGTCATATCTGTGAAACTGAATTCCCTATGTTGGGGTTCACTATGTTTATCTTGCATGATCTGTTGATTTATCTGTAACCTCTTTTCTAGCCATAACTAGACTCTTCCTGAATCAACTACTAACTACTCGTTGGTCCATTCTCATATCTTTATTCCATGTAATCTCTCGTGGGATAAGTCCTTTGCCTTAACATACCTCCTGCACCGGCTCCAGATGTATCAAGTGTCCATTCACACTTATTTATCAATAACTGTTGATACCCAATTTTTTCCATATATGTTTTCAAGATGCATCTATATTTTCAAAATAATGCATGGGCATTAATTAGTATTTTTCCATAATTTTAAAGGATTTTAAATTAATTTATTCCGTCATTTTATTATCTAAATAATTACTAATTGTAATAATTTTATTACATAATTTTATCATTTTGTATTTATATTAAGATTTAATTATTTTATGCATAATTACATTTACATCTTTAGGTTATAGTTGCAATAACTTTGCAATAATAGCTCATGCATGCATAATTACTTTATTTTTACACGAAAATGACTTTTTATATATTTTTTATAACATTAAGTAATTATTTTTAATCATTTTCATACACAAATATCATATTTCATCATTTAATAATTATTCTTATAAATTATTTTGTTAAATTGAGTGGGTATTTAAAATATAGCCATTTTTAATTAAGTTTCGGACCCCAACCCAATAACTATCAGCCTAATTATCCTAACCCAATAACCCAATATCCATAACCTGCCCCAACCTAGAACTAATCCTGGTCGTTGATCTCAGAAGATCAACGATCCATAACACTCTTTCCTTTTTTAATTACACAAACCTCGTAACCCTACCCCCATTTTTCTGAATATGTCGTCCTTCAATCTCATTCCCTCATCTCTTCTCTCTCACCCCCCTTCTAACCCTAGCCCACCGTCACTGATATCCCCTTGATTCATGGGGTTTTCCTCCGATTCCATGCCTTATCCGGCCTCATCTCTCTACTGGTTGTTTGATTTTCATGTTACTTGAGGATAATCTCAAGATATTCGAACCAGATTTGGTTCAAAAATCTCTCCTTTCTCGGTTAATCCATCTATATTCACTTCAATGTCTGTGAGTACTAATACTTTCGTGTTTTATGGTTTCAAATCTCTAGTTCAAACCATATTTGATTCACCTCTGTTTATTTTCATGAACCTAGCTATTTCTGGTTAAAACAATTTAGATCTCTTTAAATCTGAAGCGGTTTTGAGTTTGTTTGATATTTTTCCCTTAAGATTTTCTATTTTTACTATTATTGTTAACCGGTTTTATTTTTTCCTAAAAGCTAGGGTTTTGACTTCTAATGGGGTTTCTGCAAAAATGATTAAATGTTTAAATGTTTCAACTCTGAATTTTCTTCTTTACTGTTTCGACTGGTTTTTACTTGAGCTCCATCTCTATGTCTTTGATATGCCTTAGGGTTTCAATTATTCGATTGTTTGTTATAATGTTTTGCCCGTTTACTTTGGCTTTGTTAATTAAAGTGCTTAATTGATTTACTTGCCTAATTAGGGTTTGAAATTGTGCTTTCCTTTAATACCGATATTTTCTTAGCAGATTTTTACCTTATGTATAATCGGGGATACTTTCCTTATTTCCCTAACTGGCCTGGTTTTTGGGCTTTGATTATTATGACCGACCTATAATTGATTTCTAGACTTACTGCTTACTTTATTTAGCCCTAATCTTGTCTACTGATTTATTCCGTGAAAGATTCTCCTTAATTTAAGTAATATTTACGTGATTCTGTCTTATTAATTGGTTTGTGTTAACCCCAATTGATTCGTTTATTGATTTTTCATAACCTTATTTATGTATAATTAATTTCACATCTTATTTGGTTTTATTCTATTGTATGCTAGAAAAATCCTTTCATTGTTCTGATTTCAAACACTCTTACACACTCACACTCAGACACACCTACCTACATACGAAGAGACTTACACTGAGACTCTTACACACTCACACTCAGACACACCTACCTACATACAAAGAGACTTACACTGAACCTCTTACACACTTACACTCAGACACACCTACCTACATACGAAGGGACTTACACTGAGACTCTTACGCTCACACACACAACTTCTTCACTGAACAATTCTTACAATTCAAAATTCTCAAAGCTGTATGTTCTCTCATAAACTTGAGTTCTTTCTATCACTCTGATTTGCTACACTGTTTAGCATGCTAGGAAGCCAAGGCTAAACCCTCTGGGTCCAAACTGCCATTAGATTCTACTTTACTTTCTTCCTAACTAGTATGTGGTAACTCCTGTTATCCTATTTTGTTCTATGTGCTTATGTGGTTATTTTATTTCAACCTTATCATGCTTCTGTCTGATCTATGATTCATGCTTACTTCTTTCTGAACTGACATGCGTTTAGTTCATGTTATCCTATTATGTTCTATGTGCTTGTTTGGTTAGTTTATTTCAAACCTCAGCATGTTTTTGTTTGATATACGCCTATATGATTCCACTTAGTGGCAATGTTGAACTAAGTTATTTCCAATCATGTAAAACCTTGTTTGATTTAGTTGTATGTTCCCTGTTCTGAACATTGCTAGATACTGCAAGCATGTAATGTGTGGCCAATTATGTTTGTTAAGTGTCCTTTTGTGATACTAGTATGAGTAGTTAGTCTGAACAAGTACCAATCTACTTGAACTATGTGCTGAATATAGGTTTTATTTGTTTCCTGGTACAGGTCTATTTAATCTGAATCTGTTTGCTTCTGGAGACTACACTGTTTTCTAAAACTGTTCCCCTACTCTTTATATACTGGTTTTTCAAACTTCTATTCTTAGTTATTTAGGGTCCTACCACCCCAGTGTGAGCACTGCCTAGGGTCCTTGAGATTCCTCCGAACTCTGACACATTGGGGCTGGTGTTCTAATCTTTTACAAACTACTATTTCTCTAAGTAAGGTTCTGGTGTGAGCATTACCCGGGGTCCCTGAGGCCCTTGGGAACTTTGACACACCAGAAGCCCAATTTTGTGTATCATGAATGGACCACCTGTATACTTCAGACTTGCTTTACTTGAAGGCCTGGTTTCCAGGTTAATATTGGGCCTATGAAGGCTCCCTGTAGTATAATGAACTTTGTTGTATAATTTATTCATTATTGGGATGTAATAATGTAATAATCTCTATAATAAACAGATCTGGGTTATTAGTAAAAGCTAGGTTTTTTTTATATATCTTTGTTAAAAAAACTCGTGTAGAAATCCTGCCTATAGGTCTATTGTGTTGGTTCCTTATGTGCATGTTATTGTTCATTTAAAGATCCTGCCTATAAGATGTTTTTCTGACTGTTTGTGACTCTGAATCTTCATATTTTTGGCACATTAGAGACACTTCTTATAGGTCTTTTGTTAATTCTGCATTAGAATCCATGTTCATAGGATCTACACATATTTCCAATCTCAACGTGCATTAGTGATCATGTATATATGATCATATTTGTATGAATTAATAAACTTTCCTGGTGACTTGTCTAAAATTCTGCCCACATGTGATTAATAGAATCCATGCCTATAGGGATTAAAAAATCAAGTTCAACTTAGATCTCATGCCTATAGGAGATGTAAAATTCAGTTTTCTTCAATTTAGATACCATGTCTATAGGAAATAAACAAATCAGTTTCAACACTTAGAAATCATGCCTATATGAGTTAATTAATTCTGCAAATTAGAAAGCATGCCTATAGGATCTAAAGAGATAAAATCTGTTTTCATGAGTTAAAATCAGTAACTCGCCCAGAAACCATGTTATAGGTCTATAATTAACAATTGTAGATGCCATGCCCATAGGATTCTGCTCCGGTTATCACTTAGGCAAACTTGTAGGGTTATTAAGAATTCTGGGTCTAAAAACCGTGATTCCTTGCTGCTTGAAATTTTCCCAGATTTAGAATTTAATCAAATAATTAGGCAAGCCAGTAGGTCCCAATGCTTGTTTTAGTAAACTGGTTTCTTACATTCTGTTTATGCCCATCTAGATATCCTGCTTGTAGGATCCTAAATTAATGAAATTTATTGATTGAACTACGTGCATTTGTTGTTACTTGTGGAGGTTAACATGAGCCCTTATTTTCTCATTACATGATAGTCCTATCTGAATTTTGTTTGTCGCCTAGATTTTTCTCATTTTAAGCAACATAGGCCAGTCTAGAACTACCTTAAATAGAGGTCCTAAACACCTCCAGGACCATAGGTGAGTGACAGGTAGTGCACGCATAAGGTACGAGTTAGAAGCTACTAGAACGCTTAAGTAACAACTGAAAGATAGTAATTGGGTAGTAAAGGAAATGATGACACGTGTGCTAATACTATGTGTAGCACCCCAACTTGGGAAAAGTTACCAAGTATTGCATGAAAATGATCCGATAGGCTAAAAACTTAGGACCTCTTTTTAATTCATGTTTTGATAATAGTTGTCTAAATTGCTTTATTTCCCTTTAAGACTAATTCGCTTAATTAAGTTCGGCCGGGACCCACCATTTTGGACCTCGAGGGGTGCCTAATACCTTCCCTTCAAGGTGATTTCGAGCCCTCACCCGATCTCTTGTGATGCAAACTAGTTTCATGAGTTAACTGCTCTAGGTACCCTAATGCACCTTAATCCGTTAGGTGGCGACTCTTCAAATCCCATACTCCTATCCCAAAAGGAAGGGAGTTGTCCCAAAAATGTCGAAACCCGATTTTGCGAGAAAAAGGGGGGCGCGATAGCATGGCAACTCTGTTGGGGATAACCCTTAGGCTCTTACAATAACGAACTTGCTTTTTGTGAATTAGTCTTTAAGCATGTTTTATTCTGTTAATACATGCGCACCGTTTCCCTTTTCCATTTTATGTGAATTTAATTGCCTATTTTCAAGCATTTATTATTTCCTTTTTACTATGGAAACTGACTTGTCTCTTTCTTTTTCTTTCTTAAAACGCCTTTTCAATTATTAAATACCGCATTTATCATTTTCTAATGTGCAAATACGTGACAACATGCTATTTTCCGTTGCATAAATCATGCTCAACATCATATTCTACTCATGCGTAATCAATACCATAGCAACGCTTGATGAGTGTTTGCGCTCTTCCTATATATCACCCCTTTGAATTCGGAAAGGCTTATTTGCGGTAAAACTAGTCGATCAACGATGCAGTCGACGGTTCCGTACCTTTCCCCCTCAAGTTTTCCGCTTGAGGGTACCAGCCTAGACCTCTATAGAAACCTTACTCTGGTTTATTGTACATGCATCATGGTCAAACCTAGCCAGGGTTAATACGTTGTCCACATAATAACCCTTTAAGAAAAGCCTTGTCCAAAATTCCACCGGGATTTTCATAATCCCAATGAACGCAACCACGATCTGTGCATTAATTTGGAGAAATAAGTGTTAATATGCTAATCACTGATGTATAAGTAGTCGAATCTGGAGGGGAAAAGGGTCTAACCTTATTTTTTTTGCAGAAAATGAGGCACGAAGTCCCCAGGTTCGGCATGGTCCGTAACATACCACCATTGTTTCTAGACATCAAGTGACAAAAAGCATGTGAAAAAGGTCCTGGGAAATTTGCCTTCTTTATTGGACATTCAACCAAATAATATGTTGATTGAAGTTGCTACAATGTTCTGGGACGGAGAAAGATCCGGGTTTCACTTTGGAAACATAGAAATGACCCCTCTCTTGGAAAAAATAATAGGATTCGCTGGACTGCCTTGGGACAGTCCTGGTTTATTGGTGCCAGAAAACTGTACCGCTAGGGGGTTTCTGAAAATGATGGGTCTGAAAAAAAATGACGATTTGGAGTGCCTGAAGAAATCCTACATACCCTTTGACTATCTCTATGAATGATATGGTCATAGAAAATCCTATTGTATCTACCATGATGAATTCTCTATCACTTTCTTGGGTTGTATTCACCGCAGGATTTTTGTGTTCATCGTCTTCTTCCTGGGTATGATAGTGTTTCCGATGCAAGGGGACAGAATTCATACCAGACTTACCATGGTAACAAAAACCCTAATGGAGGGGATCGAGGGGAAAACATATACCATTGTCCCTATGATCATAGCAGAAACATATCGGGCCTTGGACCGCTGCCAGAAGGGATTCAAACACTTCGAGGGTTGTAATATGTTGCTACAGGTTTGGTTGTTAGAGCATCTCTAGAGAGGTCAATACTGTCAAGAGTTTCCACGAAGCCCGTGGAATGATCATATAACCTTCCATCACCCTAAGAGAATGACCTATATCCCAGGCAGGTTTTCTCAACCAGAGAGTGCTACATAATGGGTGCAGTTTTTCGACAATTTGACTGAGGATCATGTTCAATGGATGTTCGAATGGTTCCCTACCGACGAGTTCATCATCAGATCTAGGGACTCTCCACACTTGGTGTTGATCGGGTTAAGAGGCATAAACCCTTATGTTCCCATCAGGGTTATGAGACAAGCAGGCAGGAAGCAATTCATATCGCGGGTCGTTAAAATGAGTCACTACAGGGCGGATTTCCAAGATGATGACATCCCATACAAATGTGAAGCTCAACATATGTGGCACTTGAAGATTATTGTGAAAAGGGACACCATCGAGCCGAATCGATATCACGCAGGGCATGTGTACTTTTACCCATCATGGTTGGAGGACTACATAGCAGGAATAGTCGAGCCAGGGGTCGGACGAGGAAATAGATTCATAGATGAAGCTGCCGAAGCACATGTGAAGTATAACAGACTGCGCAAAAGGGTTCGCGAGTCTAAGGATGAGCATCTGGAACAACACAAGACTTATATGGAATTAATCAATGAATGGAAGGAAATGGCTACCAGATCGAATGAAAGGGTAGAATATCCGGAGCAGGGTCTGATGGAGCTGGAAGGGAAGATGAGGAAAAGAGTCATAGACTGCCAGAATGCTGAAGGTATCGACGGAGGACATATCGCAAGGGCATACCTGCTGCTGGACATGCACGACCTGGGGAACATGATCGATGGAGCCAAAAGAACCAGGCTTAGAGAAGGTCCTTTTGGGACCAAGTAGATTAGGTTTATTCGTTTTTGTATTTTGAATGTAATAAGGCCAAATGCCATTAGTGACTTACCTTATTGTCGTTTTATATTCGTCTTATTTATTGCGTTAATGAAATGAGGCAATTATTGGCATTGAAGTTCTCTAAATCAACTTGTCGCTAGGGCTACCTCAGGCACAACGAGGCTCCCAAATTAGGACGCAAATTTACATTCCCGCACTATGTGTTTAAATATTGCAAATACTCTTTTTGGAACCTTTACTGACTTGGTTACCTTTTGTTTTTCTTTCCTTTTTGATTATTCCCATTCCCCAAGGTTGATTCACACATACTGGCATCATCAGCATATCACACCAAATCCAAAGGCCCTCCACCACCTCCTCCTCCAAGTGCATCAAAAGGCAAAGGGATAGCTAAGATGGATAATATGAGTGGCGACAACACCGCACATGATGAGAATGTTGTAACTTCTGATGGTCGGAGTACTCCGACACCAAATGAATTGGTTTTGCGGCTTGATAAGAAAATACTTGAACTACAAGGTGAGCTTGAGAAGGTCCGTAACTTGGCAAACCTCTCCCTCACACTAAACATCCCAGATATCAACCATCCAAATACCCAAAACCCGACACCTCCCCAGAATACACCCAACCAACGCCCGCAGAATCCTCCCGTACCCCACCAATATACAACCCCTCCTCAAAATACTTTAACCATACCTACAACTCCTCAACATCAGTATATCCCGACTCAATATCCACAAACCACTTACCACACTCCTCAGAATTCCTCACAGCCTATCTCTGATCCCCAAAATTCAACTAATGATCACCATTATACCCAAACTCATGGCCTTACCAAAACAACATCATATACGTGGAAACCGTACCCCACTCTACTTAACCAATCTTATATACACCACAATCCACCGAGAAGGACCTGCTCATTAAGAACATGGCAGAGGAGCTCAAGAAACTCACAAGTCGAGTTCAAGGTGTTGAAGGAGGCAAAGGAATCGAAGGTTTGAATTATTAGGATTTGTGCATTCAGCCAGATGTGGAACTGCCGGAGGGTTACAAACCTCTTAAGTTCGAAATGATCGATGGAACGGGTGACCCAAAGGTACATTTGAGAACCTACAGTGACAAGCTCGTAGGGGTTGGAAAGGACGAAAAGATTCGCATGAAGTTATTCATGAGAAGCCTAACTGGAGACGCCCTATCTTGGTACATAAGTCAAAATCCCAAGAAATGGGCTAATTGGGTAAGCATGGAATCGAATTTCATGGATAGATTCAGATTCAACACGAAAAATGCACCAGACGTATTCTATATCCAGAATCTCAAGAAGAAGACCACTGATACTTTCCGCGAGTATGCTACTCGATGGAGGTCAGAAGCAGCAAAGGTCAGGCCGGCATTAGATGAAGAGTAGATGAACAAGTTCTTTGTCAGGGCTCAGGATCCACAATATTACGAAAGGTTAATGGTAATCGAGAATCACAAGTTCTTCGATATTATCAAGTTTGGAGAAAGGATCAAGGAAGGTATCAAAAGTGGAATGGTGACAAATATCGAGGCACTGCATGCCACGAATAAAGCACTACAATCAGGTGGCATATCAAAGAAGAAAGAAGTGGGAACAGTAATGGTTTCCCAAGGCCCAAAAACTCCATTTGTATACCAAACACCTCCACCCATATACCAACCATCACCTCCCAGATATTCCCAACCTGCTACCACCTACCATACCTATAATTACCAACCATCCTATTATCAGTCACCTCTAACTCGTCCAAACTACCAAAAACCCAGGCCTAATTTTGGCCGCAAGCCACCCAGACAATACACCGCCATTGCTTAACCCATCGACTAGTTGTATGAGAGATTGAAAGTTGCTGGTTATGTCACCCCTATTCCCGCTGTGGAAATGGAGAATTCATCTCAATAGGTCAATCCAAACAAGACTTGTGCGTACCATTACGGTATGAAAGGACACACTATTGACGAGTGTCGCACCTTGAGAGACAAGATCCAAACACTGATTGATAATAAGGTCATACAGGCAAAGGAAACTTCACCTAATGTCCGCAACAATCCCCT
Source organism: Nicotiana paniculata (assembly GCA_005239505.1). Taxonomy (NCBI): domain Eukaryota; kingdom Viridiplantae; phylum Streptophyta; class Magnoliopsida; order Solanales; family Solanaceae; genus Nicotiana; species Nicotiana paniculata. Next base: position 59,076 of record ML320832.1, on the reverse strand, counting down.
CCCAGATCATAGGGGTGAAGGGGTCAATGTGATAGAAACTGATAAACAATGGGATCCCGAGGGATCAATCGGACTTATCTGGGAAGGTGATGATCCTAAGAAGACGGCAGTCACGCTCAATCCTATTGTGGTGCAGGTGCAGCCACCAGTTGAAGTCGAGGGTAGACGCATCGGTTCCTTTTGAAGTAGAAGTAACCCCACCTGCAGCAACACCCGCTCCATTTAAGGTGGAGGTGGCCACACCTTTCACTGTAAACGGTGGCATCCACACCACCCTTAAATTCCAATGATGTACCTTGGGATTATGTGGCCGAGGCTAGAAGAAAAGGAAGGTCGAAGATGGAAGAATCCGGTGCTGCACAAGGAATGACTAGAACAGGAAGGATTTATACACCTGAACATTTGGGAGAAGCCAGTAAGAAAGCTTCCAGTAAACCACCCGTTATTGATACTGGTCCATATGACCTCTGGAAGAAGGTACAAACAAGGGATTATTCTGTTGTGGATCATTTGAATAAGACTCCCGCCCATATATTCATTTTATCGTTGCTGCAAAATTCCAAAGCACACAGGAATGCTCTGATGAAGGTACTGAATGAAGCATATGTTCCCAATAACATTACTAGCGAAGAAATGGCCAATATGGTGGGACAAGTAATGGAAAGCCATAAAATCACCTTGCATGAAGACGAATTGCCACCTGAAGGATTAAGCCACAACAGGGCACTGCACATGACAGTGTAATGTGAAGATAAGTTCATTGCCAGAGTTTTGATAGATGGAGGGTCCAACCTCAACATCTTTTTTATGACAACTCTGAAGAGGTTGGGCAAGGGCCTACATGAAACACGAGCATGATCTATGAACGTGAAAGCATACGATGGGTCACAAAGAGCCACGGTTGGAGAAACCAACCTATGCTTGCAAATGGGTCCAACCTGGTTCAATGTTGAATTCTAGGTACTAGACATATCCGCCTCCTACAATCTGCTGCCGGGACGGCCTTGGATACATGCCGTTGGAGTTGTCACATCTACTTTGCACCAAGTGGTAAAATTTGAATGGAACCATCAAGAAGTAATCATCCATGGATATGGGAGCAACCCCATTTACACCAGTCAGACTATTCCGGTTGTAGAAAATAGAAGGAAGTTAGGTGGAGAAACCTACCACCGCATCGAGCGTATTAACGCGATTGAGAAGGATAAATGGTGGAGTAGCAAAATAGAGAGCATACTGGCATGGGCAGGGTATGAACCTGGTAAGGGGCTTGGTAAAAAATTTCAAGGTATCTCCAAACCAGTACAACTGAAGTGCCATGGCACAACCTTAAGGCTCGGATATCAGTATACCTCGCAGGAATATCGGAATTGGTCGCCACCATGGCGTGGTCCATACTATCCTCTTGAGCAACCCGTGCCGCACCTGAATCAGACCTTCCATCAGGCTGATACAATATGGGGGTCAGAGGAAGAAGAAGCCTTGGCAGCATTGGGGAATTTGTTCTTGGAAGACGATGTTATGGATTGTTGTAATAGTTGAGAAGGAGGAAGATGACCTCACTATCCAGACAGTGTAGAAGGGAGAATCTCTCAAGAACTGGACCGCTAAACCATCAAGGGCCCGACGAGTCTCGGAGTAGCAAGGCGGATAGCATTGTTTACTTTTGAAAATGATTTCCTCTTTGGCATTTTGCTTTAAATAATATTTTTAATGTTCCGTTTCGAATTTTTTTTATTTGAAATCATTTTGTTTGACATTCTAAATGGCTTGATATTTTATTATTACTATTTTTCTTTCATATATTTATCCCTACAACATTACTATTTCTTATCTTGATGAACAAACAATGTGACTTGTAATGAGACAACGCAACAGAAGGAAATTGACTCGGAAGAAATAGAAGAAGAGGATGTAATACCTGAGGAAATTGTCAGAGAAGTGGAAAACTTTGAGAACAAGCCCAAGTCCAACCTGGACGAGACAGAGATAGTCAACTTGGGAGACTCCGAAACTGTAAAAGGAAACCCGAATACGCATCCATTTGTCACCGTCAAAGAAAGAAGTATACACTCGGTTCCTGAAAGAATATGAGGATATCTTTGCATGGTCATACAACGATATGACAGGGTTGAGCACATCCATAGTGGCTCACACGCTACCTACAAATCCAATGTGTCCGCCAGTGAAGCAAAAACTCAGGAAATTCAAGCCGGACATGAGCCTGAAAATCAAGGAAGAAGTTACCAAGCAGATCAAAGCCAAAGTCCTCAAGTTAGTTGAATACCCAACTTGGCTGGCCAACATTGTACCGGTTCCAAAGAAAGATGGGAAATTCAGAGTCTGTGTTGATTATCGGGATCTAAATAGAGCAAGTCCCAAGGATCGACAATTGCGCCAAGCAAGAACTCAAGTCCTTTGTAGATTGCTTCGCAGGTTACCATCAAATCTGGATGGATGAAGAAGACACCGAGAAAACAACCTTCATTACACCGTGGGGAGTGTACTGCTACAAAATGATGCCATTTGGTTTAAAGAATATTGGAGCCACCTATATGAGGGCCATGACAACCATTTTCCATGACATGATACATAAATAGATAGAGGTATACGTGGATGATGTCATCATTAAATCCAAGAAGTCCGCAGATCACATGGCAGACTTGAGGAAATTCTTTGACCGGTTGCGAAAGTATAACCTGAAACTAAATCCCACAAAGTGTGCATTCAGGGTTCCTGCCGGAAAGTTGTTGGGATTCTTCGTCAGTCATCGGGGAATAGAGTTGGACCCATCAAATGTCAAAGCCATCCAAGAACTACCACCACCAAAAAGCAAGAAAGATGTGATGAGTTTCCTGGGACGCCTGAACTACATCAGTCGTTTCATAAAAAATCCACGGTAATATGCGAGCCGATTTTCAAAATGCTGAAGAAGGACGCTGCAACCAGTTGGACCAAGGATTGTCAAAAGGCTTTTGACAAGAACAAGAGGAATACTTGTCCACACCACCAGTTTTAGTCCCACCGGAGCCGGGTAGACCACTGCTACTCTACCTTGCAGTGTTAGATGGAGATTTCGATTGTGTTCTAGGGCAGCATGACGAGACAGGAAGAAAGGATCAGGCCATATATTACTTGAGTAAGAATTTCACTCCATATGAAGCACGTTACTCTCTGCTAGAACACACTTGTTGCACTATAACCTGGATAGCTCAGAAGCTACGACACTACTTCTGTGCTTATACTACATATCTCATTTCGAGAATGGATCCCATAAAATACATCTTTCAAAAGCCCCTGCCTACTGGGAAGCTGACCAAGTGGCAAATCTTGCTGAGTGAGTTAGACATCATCTATGTAACTCAGAAGGCAGTCAAAGGACAAGCATTGGCAGACCAACTTGCTGAAAATCCTGTGGGAGGAGAATACGAACCCCTGAAAATATATATTCTTGATGAAGAGGTATCATTCGTAGGAGAAGACATTGATGAAGCCTACGATGGTTAGAGAATGTTTTTCGATTGAGCTGTGAATTTCAAGGGAGTCGGCATCGGAGCCGTCTTGGTATTAGAAACTGGTCAGCATTATTCGGTGTCTGCAAAACTCAGATTCCCATGCACTAACAACATGGCGGAATATGAAGCTTGCATATTAGGGCTTAACCTGGCTGTTGATATGAACATTTAGGAGTTGCTGGTGATCTGGGATTCAGATCTGCTTGTGCACCAGGTACAAGGAGAGTGGGTGATAACTTGGATTTTTGCCTCGTTTTCCGTTCCCCTATACATGAATTTTGGATATAATGGTACACAAAGTGGCCCCAAAAGCTTACACGTTGTGCTTGTTGCAAGATTGAACCAGAAGTGAAGACACTCAGTCTAAAATATGCTCAAAACAGGAGTGAATCCGGCACAAGGATAAAACACAACAAAGATGATCAAGCAAAAGGCCACCGCGGCCGCAGTCCTCATTTCACGGTCCGCGGTGGCATTCCAGTAAGGTTGAAGACATTGCAAGTTTCCATCGCGGTCGCGGTCCTCATTTCGGGGTCCGCGGTGGCATTCCAGTGAGGTTGAAAATAATGCAAGTCTCCACCGCAGCCGCGGTCCTCATTTCACGGTCCACGGTGGCATTCCAGTGAGGATTGAACACAAGGCAAGTTTCCACCGCGGCCGTGGTCCTCATTTCGCGGTCCGCGGTGGCATTCCAGTGAGGGTGCAGGCCAAGCAAAATTCTCACCCGCGGTTCATGTCCTTATTTCGCGGTCCGCGGTCGAACCTTACCAGAAGCTCAACAACCTCATTATTTTCGCGGACCACGGGCGTGATTTCACGGTCCACGGTGGTCCCGCAGGGGTATTTTTGTCCGAAAATTTGGCAGACTATAAATAGACTATTTTGTAATTTCTCAAGTAGAGAGCACGTGAATATTTTAGGGTTTTCATCTTTCTAGCTTTGTTCTTGCATTTTTTAACATTGAAACTTCAATTTCATTGTTAGGAATCAATTAAATGGGTTCTTCTTCTTCTCTATCATTGTTTTCATCTTTGATTATGAATAGCTACACCTATTAGCTAGGGTTGTGGCTCAACCCTAGACCTATTATCTAGTGTTGTGGCTCAACCCTAGTGTGGGTATGTAATGGATTTTTAAAATTAAGGTTGGGAAATTAATGGGTGTTGGCTATTTAGTCTAATTCAAGGTTTTTATTGCCATAATTAGTGGTTGCAAACACTAATTAGCCTTTTCATGACTTGGGTCTCTCTTGAGAAAGAAGACTTGAGTCTAGAAATTAGCCTGATAGGACATTATCAAGAGATTGGTAGTCCCAATCAATTGGGCTAAACCCAGAAATGGTAAAACCCTACTTGAGCCCTAATTAACGGGTTAAACCTCGAGAGAGTAATACCCTACCTAAGCCTTAATTGCTTGATTAATTGACACCCAATTGACATCGAGAGGGACAATTAGGGTAAAATCACTCAAACTACCAAGAGGTATAGAGTGAGCACCTTCGTGCATTGGTTAAGTTGTATCCCTAACCAATTCTCCGACCTTAGAATTGAACCCCATTGTGTATCCACCTAGGCAAAGGTCACGACCCTAGTGCCTTTATCAATATCAGAAAACAACAACAAAAACAAATTTGCCAGTAATTAGCTTACAAACAATAGAGTACACTTATCATAGTTCAATACCAACAAATGTTTAGAAGTGCAATTATGAACACTCGACCCTTTTAGATCACTTGGACACTCACCCCCATTATAGACTCCATGTGGATTCAATCCCGACCATTCGGGTAAAAGCTACACGGTCCTTGCCTTCCTACTTATATAGTAGTGTGGTTGAGGCGTGATCAGTGGGCTACCAAGAATTCCAAGATACTGCTATATCTTCATCATGTATAAGAAATAAAGAAGAGGTTCACAAAGATAAACTCTGGCATGTACCCAGGATTCAGAATGAATTTGCAGACGCATTGGCCACCTTGTTATCAATGATACAACATCAATACAAGAACTTCATCAATCCCATTCCAGTAAGGATCCATAACCAGTCGGCATATTGTGCTCATGTTGAAGATGAAACATACGAAAAACCCTGGTTCCATGACATCAAAGAGTATTTGGCGAAAGGAGAATACCCGGAGCACGCAAACCAACTACGCTCGACCTGATTCCTGTTTAAGAGGGATATGTAGGCAGCCCTGTGGGTTCGGTCACAATTTAATAAAATTTCCATTTTCCTCTACCATTAGAAACTGGGACAGAATTTTGAGGAGGACCCTCAAAATTCTACAGCAGAGGAAGTCGCAATGTCTCTGATTATGTCGCAGTTACTGGTTCATCTAACAAATTTCTAAACTATATACTACTATGTCTTTTGAAAGTTATGCACACATGCTTTTGAAAAATAAACTTTGCTTTAGCAAACTCTGCCCTAATAGTTTGGACAGGATCTTCAGATAGAACGGAGAAAGTCAAGCAGACGAAGGCACGAAGCAACCTTCCCCCGCGAAACTCACAAATTTTTCTTTGGATACAGGACTATATCATCATGACAAATACCGTTGCAACAACAGAATCACTATGTACAAAACACATTGTCAGCTAAGAATACTTCGCTCTTACCTTTCTCCTTGCATGGGACTAAGCACTGTCCCGAACCTTGGATGAGGCTAAGCCCTACCTCTTCACTTGCATAAGGCTAAGCACTGCCTTCTCTTTGCATGAGACTAAGCTCTGTCTCAATCTTGCATGAGTTTATGCCTGCCTCTCCCATTTGCATAAGACTAAGCCTTGTCTCGATCCTGCGTAAGGCTAAGACCTGCCTCCCATTATCATAAGGCTAAGCATTTCCTTCTATTTGCATGGGACTAAGCCTTGTCCCGAATCTTGCATGAGGCTAAGACTTGCCTCTCTACTTGCATAAGTCTAAGCATTGCCTTCTCTTTGCATGGGACTAAGAACTGTCTCGAATCTTGCATGAGGCTAAGACCTGCCTCCCTATTTGCATAAGTCTAAGCACCGCCTTCTCTTTGCAGGGGAATAAAGTCCTGAATCTGTTTTTACTATTATTGTTAACCGATTTTATTTTTTCCTAAGAGCTAGGGTTTTGACTTCTAATGGGTTTTCTGCAAAAATATTTAAACGTTTTAATGTTTCAACTCTGGTTTCTTCTTTATTGTTTCGACTGGTTTTCACTTGATTTTCATCTCTATGTCTTTGATATGCCTTAGGGTTTCAATTATTCGGTTGTTTGTTATAATGTTTTACCTGTTTACTTTGGCTCTGTCAATTAAATTGCATAATTGATTTACTTGCCTAATTAGGGTTTACAATTGTGCTTTCCTTTAATACCGATATTTCCTTAGCAGATTTTTACCTTATGTATAATTGGGGATACTTTCCTTATTTCCCTTACTGGCCTGGTTTTTGGGCTTTGATTATTATGACCGACCTATAATTGATTTCTAGACTTACTGCTTACTTTATTTAGCCCTAATCTTGCCTGCTGATTTATTCCGTGAAAGATTCTCCTTAATTTAAGTAATACTTACGTGATTCTGTCCTATTAATTGGTTTGTGTTAACCCTAACTGATTGGTTAATTGATTTTTCATAACCTTATTTGTGTATAATTAATTCCATACCTTATTTGGTTTTATTCTATTGTATGCTATAAAAAGCATTTCATTGTTCTGATTTCAAACACTCTTACACACTCGCACTCAGACACACCTACCTACATACGAAGAGACTTACACTGAGACTCTTACACTCACATGCACAACTTCTTTACTGAATAATTTTTACAATTCAAAATTCTCAAAGCTGTCTGTTTTCTCATAAACTTGAGTTCTTTCTATCACTCTGATTTGCTGCACTGTTTAGCCGGCTGGAAGCCAAGGCTAAACCCTCTGGATCCAAACTGCCATTACATTCCTGTTTACTTTCTTCCTAACTGGTATGTGTTAACTCTTGTTATCCTATATTGTTCTGTGTGCGTATGTGGTTATTTTATTTCAACCTTAGCATGCTTTTGTCTGATCTATGATTCCTGTTTAGTTCTTTCTCAACTGGCATGTTTTAGTTCATGTTTTCCTATTCTGTTCTATGTGCTTGTTTGGATAGTTTATTTCAAACCTCAGCATGTTTCTGTTTGATATACGCCTATATGATTCCACTTAGTGGCAATGCTGAACTAAGTTATTTCCAATCATGTAAAACCTTGTTTGATTTAGCTGTATGTTCCCTGTTCTGAACATTGCTAGATACTGCAAGCATGTAATGTGTAGCCAATTATGTTTGTTAAGTGTCCTTTTGTGATACTAGTATGAGTAGTTAGTCTGAACAAGTACCAATCTACTTGAACTATGTGCTGAATATAGGTTTTATTTGTTTCCTGGTACAGGTCTATTTAATCTGAATCTGTTTGCTTCTGGAGACTACACTGTTTTCTAAAACTGTTCCCCTACTCTTTATATACTGGTTTTTCAAACTTCTATTCTTAGTTATTTAGGGTCCTACCACCCCAATGTGAGCACTGCCTAGGGTCCTTGAGATTCCTCCGAACTCTGACACATTTGGGCTGGTGTTCTAATCTTTTACAAACTACTATTTCTCTAAGTAAGGTTCTGGTGTGAGCATTACCCGGGGTCCCTGAGGCCCTTGGGAACTTTGACACACCAGAAGCCCAATTTTGTGTATCATGAATGGACCACCTGTATACTTCAGACTTGCTTTGCTTGAAGGCTTGGTTTCCAGGTTAATATTGGGCCTAGGAAGGCTCCCTATAGTATAATGAATTTTGTTGTATAATTTATTCTTTATTGGGCTGTAATAATGTAATAATCTTTGTAATAAACAGATATGGGGTTATTAGTAAAATCTGGGGGTTTTATATATATTTGTTAAAAAACTCGGGTAGAAATCATGTCTATAGGTCTATTATGTTGGTTCCTTATGTGCATGTTACTGTTCATTTAGAGATCCGGCCTATAGGATATTTTTCTGACTGTTTGTTACTCTGAATCTTCATATTTTCGGCATATTAGAGACACTGCCTACATGTCTTTTGTTAATTCCGCATTAGAATCCATGTTCATAAGATATACACATATTTCCAATCTCAACGTGCATTAGTGATCATGTATATAGGATCATATTTGTATGAATTAATAAACTTTCCTGGTGACTTGTCTGAAATTCATCCCACATGTGATTAATAAAATCCATGCCTATAGGGATTAGAAAATTAGTTTCAACTTAAATATCATGCCTATAGGAGATGTATGCCTATAGGAGTTAATTAGTTTTTCAAATTAGAAAGCATGCCTATAGGATCTAAAGAGATAAAATCTGTTTTCATGAGTTAAAATCAGTAACTCGCCCAAAAACCATGTTACAGGTCTATAATTAACAATTGTAGATGCCATGCCCATAGGATTCTGCTCCGGTTATCACTTAGGCAAACTTGTAGGGTTATTAAGAATTCTGGGTCTAAAAACTGTGATTCCTTGTTGCTTGAAATTTTGCCCAGATTCAGAATTTAATCAAATCAATAGGCAAGCCAGTAGGTCCCAATGCTCGTTTTAATAAACTGGTTTCTTACATTCTGTTTATGCCCATCTAGATATCCTGCTTATATGATCCTAAATTAATGAAATTTTTTAATTGAACTGCGTACATTTGTTGTTACTTGTGGAGGTTAACATGAGCCCTTATTTGCTCATTACATGATAGTCCTATCTGAATTTTGTTTGTCGCTTAGATTTTTCTCATTTTAAGCAACATAGGCCAGTCTAGAACTACCTTAAATAGAGGTCCTAAACACCTCCAGGACCATGGTGAGGGACGGGTAGTGCACGCATGAGGCACGAGTTAGAAGCTATTAGAACGCTTAAGTAACAACTGAAAGATAGTAATTGGGTAGTAAAGGAAATGATGACCTGTGTGCTAATACTATGTGTAGCACCCCAACTTGGGGAAAGTTACCAAGTATTGCATGGAAATGATCCTATAGGCTAAAAAACTTAGGATCCCTTTTAATTCATCCTTTGATAATAGTTGTCTAAATTGCTTTATTTTTCTTTAAGACTAATTCGCTTAATTAAGTTCGGTCGGGACCCACCGTTGTGGACCTCGAGGGGTGCCTAATACCTTCCCCTCGAGGTGATTTCGAGCCCTTACCTGATCTCTGGTGATGCAAACTAGTTTCATGAGTTAACTGTTGTAGGTGTCCTAATGCACCTTAATCCGTTAGGTGACGACTCTTCAAATCCCATACTCCCATCCCAAAAAGAAGGGAGTTGTCCCAAAAACGTTGAAACCCGATTTCGCGAGAAAAAGGGGGGCACGACAATAACATCACGGCCGGGAACTCTTAGTGCCTCTCCCCGACATCGTACGTGCATAATGTTCTAGAGTCGCGATATATCTATAGGATCTGAATAAATGCAACCTCATACCTTTTGCCTTTTTTCCCCATTCTTCCTTTACCATTCCGTACTTACCTGAACCACTTAACTCCGATTTAATACTATATCACACCACATTCGCCCCTTTAGGGGAGTACTAAGATTTAGTGCTACGACGATCTACCTATAAATATTTTACCTCTTCATCTTTGGCGTCTTTTTACATCATTAATGAGCCTTACTCGCCTTACAGTAACCCTTCTGTACCAGGGATAACTTAATTCCTTATGTACAAGGGTGACGCCTAGTGTAATTGGAACACTAAGTCGTTTAAGCTTATCTCTACTCACAGTGCTTTCTTTAGGGAAGCGTCTTCCTGAATGAACTTTAAAGTTTATTCTTCTGTTGTTCATTCTATTACTGTCGGAACGCTATCTCTGCAATTCTCATGATGCCTACTATTATCAAATCACTCAGTACCTAATTCATATTTAGTTTATTTGTTCACCAGCTCATATTGAATTCTATTACTCTAGGTCTAATATTTCCTTCTGGTAGTCGCGTTGGAGTCACAAACTTATTTCTCGAAATGAGGATATGAGTTTATGGCCTATACATTTTTGTTGTCTCAAGGCCTGTCACCTCTCGTCTTTTCCGTCCATTGGATGTAGACTCTATAATACTGTCATTTTTTTTTATCTACTGTTGTCATCCATGTATCACTTCTTACTCATAATGCGTCATTATCTCTCTTCTTATTTCCCTCCTAATATTTCTGTCTATCACTTTATTCTGAAAACTTTAACAAGACATTCTTTTGCTTTTAGCTCTCCTTGATCCATCTACTGGCTCTTCGGGTTGCCTAACATTCTCTCTCTACTGGGGACGGGAGCCACACTAAGGTAATATTTATCTGTTCCAGGCTTCCAGTGCCTATCTTTGTATTTTTTTTTTGAACATTCTAGTATTCATATCTAGATATGCTATACTAGAGTGCATCTTCTGGGGGTCTCACAAGGAGACCTATTATCATATTTGCAATATCCTTGGGAAATTTCAACTAATGCAAACAATCCATTCACCATTTTGGGTTACTTTAACCCCAGCCGGATCCTGATATACCATCATTATATTAAACTATATTTATTCGCTCTCATAGGGCATAACTGAGATGGGTGTGGCCAATTGTATATATCTTTGTTACTGTTGAAAGTAACTCATAATGCTCATATTTCTCTGCCTGAATTATAAATACTAATAATCTTCACAAACTGGGTACCTCGTACCTTTTTTACCTTCCTTCTTTAACTTGTTGCAACTTGTATTTTCCTTCTGATTCTCTTATTATTTTTACCATATAGGTGGATAGATATTCATGTCTTAGGTCTCCTTATCAAGAAGCTTACACGTCTTAGTACACACATGATCTACTGAAGACCTCACATTTACTCATCATAAAAATGATGCAAAATCGAGTTCCTCTGACTAAACTCTTCCGCAGCCACATTCAATCTCTTACCAACTGTCGTTGTGGATGTTGGTATTGTTGTATTAAGAATAAAATAGAATTTAGGAGTTTGAATTCTTACAAGTGAGCTCTACCACACGATCTAGAGTAAAAATAAAGAGTGACAGTCCTCAATGCCCTGTAGCCTCTTGCTTATAAGTGTGGTGCACAACACACCCATAAACAAGACTCTACTGGACACGGCTTGTAGACTCCCTGCAGAACTGCTTTGATACCACTTTGTCACGCCCCAAACCTAGAGAGGCATGGCTGGCACCCGGTGCCGTGCTGGCCCGAGCGAACCGTTCTGTAACTCATGATCGTTCAACCAAAACTAGAACATACATAGGTCGAGTTGGTTGAACTCATTCCTTTTGTAACTATCATGGGTCAACATGGACACAACTCATAATATACAATTGTAAGTGGGAAAACAGTGTATCAGCGAACCATCGTACTTAACACATGAATACATATGGGCCGTCAAGGTCTCTGACATACTGTATATAATAAACATGTGTGTCTACAAAACCTCTAAGAGTAATTTACATCAAAAAATGGTCAGGACAGGGACCTAGCCTACCTATTAGTCTATACCAAAACTTTGACACGATGACTTATAGACTTGGCTACATTCCGAATGAATTGAAGTCTTACCGGCCCTTCGCTGAATGCTAACCTCGTCTACTATGAGGGCTCGTCAAACTGATTATCTATACCTGCAGGCATGAATGCACCATCCATAACAAAAGGACGTCAGTACGAATAACGTACCGAGTATGTAAGGCATGTAAATCAGTATATAAAGGACATGAAGAAACATGGAGTAAATGAGTCAACCCGTAAGTTTGGATAGCTCTTTAAATCATTTAGTATTTTTATTGTCATGCATATGCGTATAAATATCATATGATGTATAGGTATATGCGTACATAACATTATCAAGTATCTAAGGGCAACCCATCATATCATCTCGACAACTGTGCGAGAAATCATCAACGTATACCAGCTAATCAGGTGGTGGTGCGTATATAACGCCATAACCTTTCCCTATACCCCATATACACATAATCTATGCGTATATAACGCCATCAAGTCATGGGTCAATGTACATGTATAAATGAATGCATGCATAATGAAGCAAGTCAATAAGATCTCTTGGAATGCCATAAAATCATTATGCCTTACCTCAATCAAGCCAAAACACTACTTCGCAATGCACTTGCCGCTCTACTCGGCCACCAAACGCTCAGAATCTATCTAAAATTAGTATATCATCATCAATATACGCTAAAGGAATGAATCCCATGTGAAAATTATCAAATTAAACCACAAAAATTCTGAAATAGGTCAAACCCGGCCCCCGGGCCCACGTCTCGAAATCTGACGAAATTCACAAAATTAGGAAACCCATTCACTCACAAGTCCAACCATACTAGTTTATCTCAAATCCGATTCCAATTCGATGTTCAAATCCCAAAAATTTATTTTATGAAGTTTCTAAAATTTTCCCCAAATTTCTACCTCAAAGTACTAATTAAATGATGAAATCATTGATATATTCATGAACATTGACCAAATCCGAGTTAAAATCACTTACCCCGATGAATTTCTTAAAAACCCTCAAAAAATCGCCTCAAAGTGATCTCCCTAGGTCCAACATATGAAATAATGCCCTAAACCCCGTTTATATAGTGCATTCTCTAATATCCACTATGCTGACCGCGAAAATCCAACCCCCGCGGTCGCGAAAAAGTAGCGTTGTCTGCACCTCTGGAGGCTGCAGTGATAGGATTTAGTATTTTGGCCATAAATTTCTCTACAAATGTCCAAATGATAATGTCTTTAGCTTTATGGAAACTAGACACGAAGGGATTCAACTTTTGTTTTTGAATCATCTCAAAATTCCTTGTAGATCAAAAGATATAGGCTTCCAAAATTGGACCAGCGAATCTGCATATCTGCCCTGGAGCGCCTCCGCGACCAAATTTGCGCAGTCCAAGCCCCCTCCTCCGCCCTCAGCGAAATTTTGCAGTCGTCCGCAAAACTTAAGCATCAGAACCATGCTTGAGTTCCGGCAATGCCGGACTCGCTCAAAACTCACTTGAAACACAGCTGAAGCTTCCGGAACCTCAACCAAATGTGCCATCAAGTCCTAAAATACCATACCAACTCAATCGAGCTCTCGAATCACCTCAAACAATAACAAAAACATGAATTGCACACCAATTCAAGCTTAATAGAACTTGAAACCTCAAACTTTCACAAACGATGTTGAAACCTATCAAACCTCGCCCTAATAACCTCAAATTTTGCACACACGTCATAAATGACAGTATGAATCTACTCCAACTCTCGGAATTCCATTCCTACTCCAATATCGAATTTTCCATTGCCATCCGAAATCACCAAATTTCCAGTTTCACCAATTCAAGCCTAATTCCACCACGGACTTCCAAATTACATTCCGGACACACTCCTAAGTCCAAAATCACCTAATGGAGCTAATCGAACCTTAAAGATCCAAATCCGAGATCGATTACTCAATAGTCAAAACTTGGTCAAACCTTTCATATTTAAAGCTCCTAGTTGAATACCATTTCCATATTAATCCCGAATAACCTGAAAACCGAAATCGATGACTCACATAAGTCATAATACACCATACGGAGCTACCCATGCCCGCAAACCACCAAGGGAGGTGCAAATTCTCAAAATGACCGGTCGGGTCGTTACATGAACATATGCAATATTTTGTCAAGTTGTCCCTCTGAGCATCTATAAGTGTACTAAAGTTATTCGCTTGGTACCGACTATTGATATATTTTGTTCCATAGCTTGATTATCTATACTTTTGGATTTACTACAGCTAGGTAGGTCATGATATACCATTAACACTTACTTCAGTTTATTATTACTCTCTCGTTGTTTATCCTATATGTATAAATCTAAGCCCTTTAATGCTTCCTCATTACTATTCATCTTAAGAATGACTGCCTAATCTGATCTTGTACTTTATAAGTTTTATTCATTCATTGTTGATTCACCTCAATATTGATTTATAATCTACCACTGATAACTTGAAACCTCTTACATAATACATTGTCACTAGGGCTCACGTTTCATCGGGAAACATCTGAAGTGATTTTTCTGATCCACCTAGGGATGATACTATACTTCAATAACCATATTTCATAGCATCCCAACGTCTTTCATCTTATGGGGGTATTCTAATCCCATGAAATTCATGAAATCACTTTTGTTTAGATCATTACTCAATCATATGCCTAAAAGCCATCCTCTTATTTATCACAATAAAACCCTTATTCTACTACCAGGGAAACATTCCATCTCTTCTAATTGCTCCTAGTCTCAGACTCCTCTGAGTTCATTCGTGTTATTCTGAGATTTCTATAACTTAGAGAAACTCTCTTGTTTTCATGGGCTTAATCCCAAAGACTTATCCATTCTCATCACTTTCTTAAGTTCAATTCATAAGAGTAAATGCAGACGGTATGTTAGGCAAGATGCCCATAGTCAAATTTCTGCAAAGTAATACATAAATTTTTATGAATTCCTAAAAGGTAATGGCTCACTTGGGTATAAATAATGGAAGTTATTGTAAAATTGACCTTAATTGAAATTAACAATCTGTTTTTGTCTTATAAGAATACAATTTTCACTTTCAGTTAACTTTCCGTAATCTCTTTTCTGTCTAATATGTTTGGTATGCAACTGCTATATCTTAGACAGATTCTCCTGAAATTTATTAATTCTATTAAAGTCTTGCTTTATACTGCTTCAATATATATTAATTTTTCACTGATTTCTTTGGTCAATATTATTGTAGATGTTATTGGCAAAATTGTTAGTTATGAGACGTACAATCTACCAAACAAGATGATAAATGATTTATTTGGTCACTGTTGTTGTAACTTTTAAGGTCTAGATATTGAAGCAAATGAGTTCATGTTGCACATACATACAATATTTTTACACCAATTGCTATCTTCAACTGTCTAATTCTGCAACCTTAATTAATGTTACAAGAAACTTATGTCAAAATTAAGCTGGTAAATATATCAACATGCTCATTATGGGGATGACCTTTCACATGCTCAGTACAAACCTTTCTTAATTGTAAAAATATTGTACATCTCTCACTAATATTTGATTCTTTTGTTATCTGCTTCAGAATATGAGGCGTCATTCAAATGAAACTGGGGATCAACAATAATATCAATTATTGTGCCGCAACTAAAAGCCTTAGTGAGGCTGAGCTATAACTTTGCTTTTGGATTGATATACTTTATGGGAAATTTAATAATGCTCTTTTCTTGATTATCTCTATTGATTTTTTTAAAATTTGAGACAAGTTTTATCCTTGACCTTTACGTGAGTGCATAAGATGGAAGTTCATCTATTTGGTTTTTGTTTTAATTTTTTTGAATGTGGTCGCTAGATTTAGTCTACCATGTACATTTGTTTCTCTTATTTCCCACCATTTTTTCCATTTGAAATGATCCGCGCAATGCGGATACATATACTAATTAAAGTACTTAACTTTTAAGCCAAAACAAGTCATAAGCCATAGGTTGGGCAATCTCAATTTATAGCCTATTTGGCCTAACTTTTTTTGTCAGAAAATATTTTTTGCTTGTTGCCAAACTTGATTTTTTCAAAGTTAAGTTATTTTTGTAATGACCAGGTCGGTCATTTTGTGTATTGTAGCCTCATCCCCCTATTTATTACTTTTTCTATGTTCATTTAGGTTATGTGACTTTCCGGGGTAGTTGGATTGGTTTCGGGAAGGTCTTAGAGTGAATTGTGACACTTAGTCCCAAGGTTGAAGGCATGAGTTGAAAGAGTTGACTGGAGTTTGACTTTTGAGTAGACGACTCCGGAATGGTATTTTGATGGTTCCAATATCTTCGTATGGTAATTTTTGACTTAGACATACGTCTAGATATTGATTTGGAGGTTCGTAGGTTGATTTAATATTTTTTTGCGAAAGTTGGAAAGTTGAGAGGTTTAACCGAGAGTTGAATTTCTTGATATCGGGTTCAGATTTTGGTTTCGAAAGTTGGAATAAGTATGTTTTGACATTTGGGACTCACATCCAAAATGTTAGGTCATTTGGAGTTGATTTGAAATGGTTCGACACCAGTTTTGGAAGTTAGAGGTACATTAGCTTTATTAGGCTTGAATTGGGGGCGAAGTTCGCGGTTTTTATGTTGTTTGATGTTATCTGAGGATTCGAGTAAGTTCGTATTGTGTTATAGGACTTGTTGGTATGTTTGGATGGGGTACCAGGGGCCTCAGGGTGTGATTTGGGTGGTTGGACCAGATCATTTTTGGACTTTGAAGGATTGTTGAAGCTTGGGAGTTCTGGTGCAATCGCTCCTGCGAGGTATTTACCGCAAAAGCTCTTTTGGAGGCGGATGCGAATAAGGCTGGTCTAGGCTGAGTCCGCAGGTACGGACGAGTATCTGCATATACGAGTT
The DNA here is from genome assembly GCA_005239505.1 of Nicotiana paniculata. Lineage (NCBI taxonomy): Eukaryota > Viridiplantae > Streptophyta > Magnoliopsida > Solanales > Solanaceae > Nicotiana > Nicotiana paniculata. The sequence goes on along the minus strand of ML320832.1, from coordinate 42,145 downwards.
CGCAAATGCAGAAGATAGGCCCAGAAGCGGGCTAGGCTGGATTTGGGGAGGATCGCAAATGCGAGGTAGTTTCCGCATCTACGAGCTCGCAGATAAGGAAGCTAGAGTGCATAAAAAGGATATGGAAGGTAGTTAGGAATACGCAGATGTGGAGAGTGGATCGTAGAATTGGCCTTGCAAGTGCGAAAATAGGACTGCAGGTGCGTATGGTCGAGACTTAAGTGGTTTTCGTAGAACCGGAGTTTTGTCCGCAGATGCGGGAATCGCTGGGCAGAATATAAAGTGAGGATTTGGTCATTTCTCTTATTTTGGAATTGTGGAGCTCGGCTAAGGGCGATTTTTTGGAGACTTTTGCTACAATTGAAGAGGTAAGTGGAGTTTAATCACTTTTGATGTTAGATATTGATTACCCATTGATTTTATACGTAGTTTATGTGAAATTTGGGGATTTTAGACTATGTTGTTGGTAGTGAGATAAAATAAATTGGGGGTCGGTTTGAGGTTGAAATTGGATGAAATTAGTATGGTTAGACTCGTAATTGAATGGGTGTTCGAGATTTGTAAATTTTGTCAGGTTCCAAAGTTCGGACCTGGAGTTGACTTTTTTGGTTGAATTTGCATATTTGATTCAAGAGTTAGCTTTATCATTTGGAATTGTTTCTGATAGTTTATATTGATGATATTAAGTTGCTTTGGCTAGATTCGAGTCACTCGGAGACCGATTCGTGTGGCAAGGGCTTCTTGGAGTATTGATTTGCGCGCTTTAAGGTAAGTAACATATCTAAAATTGGATTTGAGGGTATATAGCCCTGGTAACTATGTTATATGAAAGGTATTGTGGTGACATATGTAAAAGTTGAAGCGTGGGGTGGTTTGTTTGGCTTTTGAGTGAAACTATTGAAAAAAGGAGAAAGGTGCATTGTGTTGAAAAATATAAGAGCCACTCGAATTAAAGAAAAAGAAAAGAAAGATAATTGTATGACTGTGAACAAATATTCCTTGATAGTGGAACTCATGATGTATTTGTTCTTAAAGATTAGGGAGTAATGCATGTTGATGTTAATGGGGAGTATGGCTTGACATAAGTGTGGAGTTTAGACAATGAAATGTATGTATTAAAGTGCTTAGGGAGGTGTAATCACTCTTATATCTAAATGTATCATATTCGTCATGTGGATTACTACCATTTAAAGTCCTATTTGATCCTTGACTAAATGAAATCGATTAGTTGAGTAGTACACTACGGACAAGCCTTTGATGCATATTTTGTAGCATATGAATGTTATCTATGAGAGTGAGTGAATTCGTTCTATGTTAAGTTCCTAATTGTTCGTAAATTTGATTGTGTGTGGAACTACTCGCTATTGTTGGGTGAGGGCACTTGATTCATGAAGGAAAGATAATATCGTTGATCTCTAAGTTAGAGTAAGTGAGAGGGTTGTGAAAAATGTGTGGTACTTGTGAGTCAAATCTTGAGGTGAAGATGTTACACTATTGTGCTTAGTCTATTTTAAATATTCTTGGTATGATGAGTTAGGAGAGTCGTTTTAAAAGGTCGTGTCTTTGTAAAGTGTAGTTCGATTAATTGAGGACGAACAATGGTTTAAGTGTGGGGTATTGATGGTAGGATATAATCTGGTGTTTTAGTCGCTCATTGCACTTTAATTTACTGCACTTTAATTGAGTTGGAGCTTTAATCGCTAGTGTTTTGCACTAATTGTGTGTTTTATGCCATGTAGGAGTGATCGTGAACTATGTAGATGTTACGGAATGAACTCAATATACTCTGTAGATTTGAAGTCTAAGTAAAATCCCAAGGATTAAGTTGGGATCGTGTTCGAAGATCAACGGATGATAGTGCAAAGAAATGAAGAATCGAGCAGGCATATTGCGTACTGTTCAGTAAAATGTACATAACATTTCGGTCGGAACTCTGTTTGTGCTCCACAATATATCTTTGGAAATATATTTAAAAGGGCTACAACTTTTATGTTTTACGTTTTCCCAAAATCTCAACATACCGTCACCCATGTGTGCGGCCGCGCACTAGGCGCGCATTGGAGGCAGAACAGGGTGAAAAATGTGCGACCAAGTGCACATGCACACTTCCAGGTGCGCGGCCGCGCATGTCCTATACAGGAAAAGTGTCATGTTTCGTGTAGGAGAAGGTGTATTTTTTTGGGTACGACCCTACTTGGTATATATATACATGGAAAACGGTATTTTGAGGACTTTTGACATAATCCTAAGGAAGCTAAGGAGAAGAGGGAGAAGCAAGAGCACAAGGATTTCACCATTCATCCTCACTCAGGACAAGGGTTTGGATGTTTTATGTTTTTCTTTGACTTTACGTAATTGTGATGAATTCCTCCACACCCATGGACTAATTCTTCCTTAGGGTTTGATGGATTTGGTGTTTTGAGAATTGTTTGTGGATATTAACTCTAGTTTTATGTATTGAATAGTTTTTGGTGTTTTGTGCTGCGTAGATATTCACATGTTTATGTAATCGAAAGAGGCGTAAATTGTGATATAGTTGCATTATTTTATTGGTTGAATTCATTGATTCTTCATGGTAATCGAAGAAGGCTAGTTGAATTATTGTTTAGACCTAGTTAGGAGGATAATCAAAGAAGTTCTCCTAAAGACTAATCCACTACGAATTCTTGCATATATTCACCAAGCTTAACTTAGTTCATATCGTGAGGTTGAGACTTAATCGAGAGAGGAGTTTCTACTGAACGTTTGACTATAATTGAGTGAATTCGAGAGACTCACTTGAACCTTAGAAGTGAATCAACTAGAGTAAATTCCCAAACAAGTATCTTACAGCTATCCAATCAAACCCTATTTTCTCCCACCGATATCTTTTTTGCTTACTTTTGTTCAATTATCATGAGTCAATTAGATCTAGAGTCTTAGTTAATTTTAGTTCTTAATCATATAAATCTCAATTGTTGGTCATCTTGGATAGAAATCTAGCTACAAACTACGAAAATATTAACTCCAATCCCTGTGGATACGATAATTTTCTATATTATCTTTGACTAAATTTTAGTGTGTGTTTTGCCCTCGTCAATGACCTCAAATTTTGCATACAAGTCCTAAATGACACAACAGGCCTATGCCAACTTCCTGGACCACAATCCGGATCTGATATCAACAAAATCAACTCTCGGTCAAACCTATCACCTTCTAAACCTTCAATATTCCAACTTTCGCCAAAAAACATCAAATCAATCTACGGACCTCCAAATCCATGTCCGGCATACGCCTAAGTCTAAAACCATCATTCGAACCTACAGAAAGTGTCAAAATTCCGATCCGAGGTTGTTTACTCAAAAGTCAAATCGAACTTAAAGCTTCTGAATTGAGAATTATTCTTCCAAACCAATTGTGATCTTCCCGAAAATCTAATTGTAACGACCCGGCCGGTTGTTCCAAGAGGTTAGCCCTGTTTCCCCTGTTTCTGCTTCATTATATGTGGTTCAGATTCATTATGTTGTGTTAGATTGGTTGGCTCAAGTTCAGAGCGATTTTTGGAGAGAAATGAGACACTTAGTCTCTTATCTTTGTTCAATAGTGGAAAAGTCAATCGGAAGTTAACTTATTGGTAAACGACCTCAGAATGTAGATTTTATGGTTCGGATAGATTCGTTGGGTGATTTGGGACTTAGGAGTGTGTTCGGAATGTCATTTTGATATCCGTGGTAGAATTAGGCTTGAATTGGCGAAAGTTAGTTATTGGCGATTTTTGGTCGGCAGTAGAAAAAATAGGCTATCAGGGTCGGAATGGAATTCTGAAAGTTGGAGCAGGTTAGTAGTGTCATTTTGGATATGTGTCCAAAATTTCAGGTCAATCGGACGTGTTTTGGATGGTTTCAGCATCTTTGGCGAAATTTATAAATTTTCAAAGTTCATAGGCTTGAATTTGATGTGATTTTGGTGTTTTGTGTTGTTTTTGGTGTTTTGAAGGCTCGACAAAGTTTGAATGATGTTATGGGATATGTTGGTAGGTTTGGTTGAGGTCTTGGGGGCCTCGAGTGTATTTCGGATGCTCAAACGGACATTTTTGGTCTTTGGGAGATTGCTGGTTTTTCTGGTGTTTTAGCAGCAGCGATTTGTTCATTGCGATCGCGTGAGTTCATCCACGATCGCGTAGAGTAAGTTGAGGCCAGGAGGATTTTGTGAAGTGCGATCACGTAGGTAGGAGTTCGATCGCGAAGGGTAGAGAGAAGAGTGGTCACTGCATTCGCATGGAGATGTTTGCGTTCGCATAGTAGGACTAGGAGTGGCAGTGAGAGGATGGAATTGCTCTATGTGATCGCATAGAGTTGGTCGCGATTGCATTGTTGTGAGGAGTGGTATTACACGATCGCATAGTTGTTTCTGTGACCGCATAGAGTTGGTTTGGTTGGGCAGCATTTTGTTATTCGCGATCGCGTGCCTTTTTCCGCGATCGCACAGAGTAAAAGTCTGGGCAGACAGTTTAAGTTCTAATTTCGGGGGTTCTTGGCCATAACTCACTTTGCCATTTGAGAGCTCGGGGGAAGGATATTTTGGATGAGATTTTCAGAGGGATTATTGTGGTAAGTGTTCTTCAATCATTTTTGGTTTAATTTCATGAATTTGTCTTGATTTTCACCATGCAATTTGAGGAATTAAGTAGAAAAGTTGGGGAAAATGAGAGGAAAAATTTGGAAATTTCTTTTTGTGATTTGAGTGGGTAATTGTGGTACGATTTTGATGTTCTTGCTATGTACGGACTCGTGGGAGGACGAGGATTCTTGTGATGTAATTTTTATCGGATTCTGAGACGTGGTCCCAGGGGCCGGATTTGGCAAAATTCGGGAATTGTGCCTAATTTTGATAGTTTTCGATTGGGGTTCGTCTCCCTAGCATATTTTGATGTTATTGATCTGTTTGTGATTGATTCAGAGCAATCGGAAGCCGATTCAAGGGGCAAGAGCATCGCGGATTAGTATTTTGGCCCAGGTGGAGGTAAGTAATAGCTATAAATCTTGTCCTAAGGGTATGAAACCCCGGACTTCGTATTTCTCACTGTTTTTAGAATGTCGCACATGTCGGATGACGAGTATGTGGCGTGCACTGATTTTTGGATTGGACTTGGTCCTCTCCGCGACAACTATTGAGTTGCGTATTTTACTCTAAATCATATGTTAAATTGCGTTCTAAAACTATTGCTATATTTGGGCTATAAGCCATGTTTGGGGCCTCGTGCCGACTTGTTTAGACCCTTGGGGGATTTTTACTGCTATTTTCCTCACTGTGTTGATTTATGATTTACACTCAGTCATATTATGTTTAACTGATTTCGAAACTCAGCTTTACTTACTCTATTTTGAGATATAAAATGATGCTTTGGGTCGAGTACCCCGTTTTATTGATACGCCCGAGGGGCTTTTGAGAGTTTCTGACTAAGTGAGGAAGAGGGCCTGATTGCGAGGATATGATATGCCACGAGGTGGCTTGATATTAACGCTTGGGCTGAAGGAGCCCCTCCGGAGTCTGTACACATTCCCAGTGAGCGCAGGTACCTACTGAGTGCTGAGTGACAAGTGATTGGGAGGCATGAGTGACTGTGAGGTATGCCCGATGGGATGATTATGAGTGATTGTGAGGTATGACCGAGGAGCTGATTATGAGTGACTGTGAGGTATGCCCGAGGGGCAGGTTCTGATACATGTTTTTGCCCGAGGGGCTACTTATGATTTTACCACTTTCACTCTGAACATATGAAATGTGTTTTGCCCGAGGTTTTTTTTTTATGATTTTCATCATTGTTACACTAAATTTCTTGAAATTTATGTTGAAACTATTGGCATGTATATTTCCAAATGATTTTTACTGAAATCGGCTTTAAGCGTGATGATTTAACATATACATTATTGGAAAGAAAGGTTGTACTTATTGTGAATTGATGATTTGATTTTTATGTGTTTCTTACTGCTCAGACCTGATTTATTTTCATTACTACTGAGTTGGCATACTCACATTACTCCCTGCAACTTGTGTGCAGATCCATGTGTTAGGGCAGAGTGAGTTGTGTATCTGTTCCAGAGATTTCTCGGAGGTTTGCGAGGTAGATGCACGCGTCCGCAGTCGTGATCTCTCTCCTGCTTACTATTATAGAGTTTGTTTTTTTTAAGTTGTATATTTTATGTAGATGCTCATGACCAGTGACTCCGGGATCTCGGAGGTTCTATTTAATGTTTGGTATAGCTTTAACTGTTTTAAAAGAAACCTTTATGGATTATCAGTTTAGTAATGATGTAAATGGAAGATTATTACGATTTGAGTGTAGTTTTGGCTGGCCTAGTTCGACGATAGGCGCCATCACGACTGGTTTGGATTTGGGGTCGTGACAAGTTGGTGTCAGAGCGCTAGGTTACATAGGACTCACCGGTCATGAGCAGGTTTAGTAGAGTCTTGCGGATCGGTACGGAGACGTCTGTACTTATCTTCGAGAGGCTGCAGAACCCTTAGGAAAATCTCACATTCTTGAATTCTTGATGTGCGAATCCATTTATTTCAGCCAAGAGCGTAACTCTTGAATTCCTTCCATGTATTCGAACGCGCACGAGAGCGCTTAGTATCATCTGTGCATCTACGGCTTGTGACTTCCATGTATGAGATGTGATTTTTGCATGTTGGTAATGGGCTAGTCTAGAGGACTTGATGCCGGATTCATTCTGTGGATTGAATGCTAAGATTTCAATTGTGTGTGCCGTGCATTTGGGGACTTATATGTCCATTTGTGTTCTTATTAATGAGAATTGGTGACTAGATGGCTACATGGTGAGTGTGATTTGATGGTTAGCTGTGTTTAGATTGTTTGATTGTGACAAAAGGGTTGGCTAGAAATGCGAGAAGAACTATTGAGTGTTTGATTTCTCTCTCGATTTGGTATATGGCTTCGAGTTGTGAGTGTATTGGAATACCTCTCATGTTGTTTAGTTGTGGAGTGAAGCAGATCTTTCTGTTGGGTTATGAGTTCTTGGTGATGTCTTTTGGGACGGTCATTGCCTCGGTAACATTCATGTATTTGATTAACGGTGTATTCCAGCTGTATTAGCACTCCTTTGTTATTGTATTCATAGATGGCATCCTGGCGTATACGCGTAGCCAGCGGTAGCATACTTAGTATTTTAGGATGGTATTATAAGGATTCAGGGAGGAGAAGCTCTATACAAATTTCTCCAAGTGTGAATTTTGGATCAGCTCAGTAGCATTCTTGGGACACGTGGTGTCTAGTGAGGGTATCCATGGGGTCAGACGAGTGTGGATAGAGCTTCCAGAAAGCTTAAGATTTCCTTTGACCTCAGCTCTAGTGTTGATTCTACCATCAGCTTCAGGTTCTTATATCGCGTATCTCGATGCCTCGAGGTTAGGCGTTGTGGTGTTTAGATGCAGAAGGGTGTGGTGATTGCATGATAGTTATGATCTTCAGAAGTGTATAGAGAGATATCATCTTTGAGGCTAAGCCGGCAGGGGTATCTACTGCGGGTTGTCCTGGGGTGTGTGATCCCTATGTTGTTCTGTAGTAAGTTCTCTTCTACAAGTAAATGATATATGTTGTAATTGAGTTTAGATCGCTTGTGGAAGTTGGCATGACTATTACAATGGTGAATGCGAGATTTGCAGATGACTTGAGTTGTTAGACGGGTTGTGTTATTATGGGCATTGTGAGTTATTGTTTGTCTTGATCATTGGCTTTGAGCCAAATGAGGGAGTCTGTTAATGATAATTTGATTATACAATTATGTGTTGTATTGGTTTCAGTTTGAGGTATATTGGTAAATCAGTTATGACATGCAGATGTGGGGTCTGGGAATGACTCGAGTAATGAAAAATTCCTTGATATAGGTTGTAATGTACTCTATTGGGAAAATGGGTTCTATTGAATGATTGAGTGGAAATGGTAAAAGGTGTAGTGTGTGCAATGTATGAACTTGCTTGTGGCTTCAAGTGAGTGGATTATTTTTCTAGTATGTTAGTGTGCAAACGGGTCAGGTCGATTCTGTCTGATTGGTCAGTGTAATTGAGATTTACGCTGGAGGGTGTTTATGAGGTAATGAGTTTTTACATGTGTTTCTTGGAAATGCTCTTGGATTTTGGTGACTTGCGTAGCTTGGTTGAGTTTGAAGGATTCAGTCCTGACGGTTTGGTGTTGTGCAATGGGATTCGGATAGTCCCTATGGTTTCTACCACGGTTAGAGGTGCTTATTTCCTACTGGCATGAGGAGCATGTGGTGTATAGTGATATTTGCTCATTAGATGGGATCAAATGAAAAAATTTCTTGGCAAGTTGAGTACGTAGTTGCTTATGGATCGTACGGGATTATGAAGTTCTCATATTTATCATAGGATGGCAAGGTGTATGCGGTATGTTGTGAAGAGTTGAGATCTGCATATGTGAGGTCACGGTTCGGTTCTGGAAGGAAGGTCATAAATTCTTAGGCAGCATGGGCAGTTTCAGATGACTAGGTAGATGATATCACTAATTGGTGCGACTTGATGTGAGTATGCATTTCAGAAACGGCAATGTGTTGAGTTAAGGGTACTTCATTGGTATTGCAGCGCTCTCTTGTTGGATCGACTGTTGATATTCAAGGTTGCTTGGTAACACGGAAAAAATTATAGGGGTATCCCTCGTGGAATGATTGAGTATTTGGGATGTGTCATGTATTCGAGCGGTGGAGTTGAGATCAGATATAGTAATATGTGCGCTTCATGGACTTCGAGATTGAGAGTTTTCATAAACAGGTTATTTTGTGGTTGTGAATTGTGAAGATGCGAGCAAAGCTATTCGGATGTTAGTATGTACCATGATTCAGTCATTATGAACTTTTTGGTAAGTTATCTATCTTGTGTGGGTGACTAGAGTTGATTCAGGGTTATTGGTAGGCTAGTATGGGTGTGTGTTCTGCACCCGGTCAGAATTGTTGGCTCCGAATTTCTATTATCTAGGAATGTACCATTCGATTGTGATTGAGTTATTCATGTTCTTGAGTGATATATGTAGTTACCCTTCAGTGTTGCGAGGAGTTATGATTATTGGTTATATGCACATATAGTGCGGTTCTAGTTTGGCTTTATAGCTAGATTAGAGTAAGGTAAGTAATTGGGTATTGCGAGGTTGAGACATATTGGTTATGTTCTTTCTGATTCGTGTGGCATAGTATCGTCCGATTTCCCCGTGGTTATGGAAATGCACTTTGAGTACTTGATGCCGAATTTCAAATGGTTATTGATTTTGGGCAAGGTGGCTTGAAATATTTCATGAGGATCAGCGTTTGGATGAGATCGCGCAGTGTAGCGGAGTTATATAGGGGTATGACATTTGGTATTGGACTCGTGTGTTTTGATTTTTCACGATGTGCTCCAGGCTTTTAGCATGATGTTGTGATGGTAATTGTTAATGGCGGAATGGTCCTCTCGTGCGAATCTTTTATATAATTTGATTACATTGGGATATTTCTATTGAGTGCACGAGTTGCACAGGTTATGGCTTCAAATTGTATCGATGTGCCATGTCAGCAGAGTGGTCGTGTTGGATGAGAAGAGGTCATTGGACCTAGAATGAATATAGTCAGAATTGTCTACAACATAGTTGGAAGGATAAATATCGGGAGTCGGCTTTGAAATCTGCTATAATTCCTGTTTGGGAAGGGGGAGCTTCATGTCTGACTGATCGGACGAATGGTTGTTAGTTTCTACGTGTTTCTTTCATCATCGGTAGTATATGAAAATGTTAGAGCGAGGCATTTCTTGATAAGAGGTTATGTACCGACATTGGGTTGTTCTCATCAGCTATTGTGATTAGGAGTTATCGCTATGGGTGTTTGAGTCACACGGTGTATTATGTGATTTCATCTGGGGTGCGTATAGGGCTTGATCCAGCATGTTCAGACTTATTCAGTTTATAGTTATGTAATTTTGATCTTGTATATTATTTCAGAAGTGGGAATCTGGTTCTAAGGTTTATGGGTCAGGATTGGATTTCAAAATTTCAACTGTGTTGTGCTATTGGACCTATATGGGATAGGGTGATGTGGGATCACCCCCGGTTATGTGCATGGTGGCTACGTGGCAGTTTGATGGTGTTGGAGAACAACTCCTGGCACGTTCGAGGACGAACGTATGTTTAAGTGGAGGAGGATGTAACGACCCGGCCGATCGTTCCGAGAGTTTAGCCATGTTTCCCCCGTTTCTGCTTCATTATATGTGGTTCAGCTTCATTATGTTGTGTTAGATTGGTTGGCTCGAGTTCGGAGCGATTTTTGGAGAGAAATGAGACACTTAGTCTCTTATCTTGGTTCAATAGTGGAAAAGTCAACTGGAAGTTGACTTATTAGTAAACAACCTCGGAATGCGGATTTTATGGTCCGGATAGCTTCGTTGGGTGATTTGGGACTCAGGAGTGTGTTTGGAATGTGGTTTTGATGTCCGGTGTAGAATTAGGCTTGAATTGGCGAAATTTAGTTTTTGGCGATTTCCGGTCGGCAGTGGAAAAATAGGCTATTAGAGTCGGAATGGAATTCCGAAAGTTAGAGTAGGTTCGTAGTGTCATTTTGGATATGCGTGCAAAATTTCAGGTCAATCGGACGTGTTTTGGATGGTTTCGGCATCTTTGGCGAAATTTAGAAATTTTCAAAGTTCATAGGCTTGAATTTGATGTGATTTTGGTGTTTTTCCGTTGTTTTTGGTGTTTCCAAGGCTCGACTAAGTTTGAATGATGTTATGGGATATGTTGGTAGGTTTGGTTGAGGTTCTGGGGGCCTCGGGTGTATTTCGGATGCTCAAACGGACATTTTTGGTCTTTGGGAGATTGGTGTTTTTTCTGGTGTTTTAGCAGCAACGATTTGTTCACTGCGATCGCGTGAGTTCATCCGCGATCGCACAGAGTAAGTTGAGGCCAGGTGGATTTTGTCAAGTGGGATCGCGTAGGTAGGAGTGCGATCGCGAAGGGTAGAGTAGAGTGGTCACTGCATTCGCGTGGAGATGTTTGCGTTCTTATAGTAGGACTGAGAGTGGCAGTGAGAGGATGGAATTGCTCTATGCAATCGCATAGAGCTGGTCGCGATCGCATAGTTGTTTCTGTGACCGCATAGAGTTGGTTTGGTTGGGCAACATTTTGTTCTTCGCGATCGCGTGCCTTTTTCCGCGATCGCACAGAGTAAAAGTCTGGGCAGATAGTTTAAATTCTAATTTCGGGGGTTCTTGGCCGTAACTCATTTTTCCATTTGAGAGCTCGGGGGAAGAAGATTTTGGAAGAGATTTTCAGTGGGATTCTTGTGGTATTCTTCAATCATTTTTGGTTTAATTTCATGAATTTGTCTTGATTTTCACCATGCAATTTGAGGAATTAAGTAGAAATTTTGGGGAAAATGAGAGGAAAAATTTGGAAATTTCTTTTTGTGATTTGAGTGGGCAATTGTGGTACGATTTTGATGTTCTTGCTATGTACGGACTCGTGGGAGGACAAGGATTCTTGTGATGTAATTTTTATCGGATTCTGAGACGTGGTCCCAGGGGCCGGATTTGGCAAAATTCGGGAATTGTGCCTAATTTTGATAGTTTTCGATTGGGGTTCGTCTCCCTAGCATATTTTGATGTTATTGATCTGTTTTGTGATAGATTCGGAGCAATCGGGAGCCTATTCGAGGGGCAAGAGCATCGCATATTAGTATTTTGGCCCGGGTGGAGGTAAGTAATGGCTATAAATCTTGTCCTGAGGGTATAAAACCCCGGACTTCGTATTTCTCACTGTTTTTAGAATGTCGCACATGTCGGATGACGAGTATGTGGCGTGCACTAATTTTTGGATTGGACTTGGTCCTCTCCGCGATAACTATTGAGTTGCGTATTTTACTCTAAATCATATGTTAAATTGTGTTCTAAAACTATTGTTATATTTGGGCTATAAGCCATGTTTGGGGCCTCGTGCCGACTCGTTTAAACCCCTTGGGGGATTTTTACTGCTATTTTCATCACTGTGTTGATTTATGATTTACACTCAGTCATGTTATATTTAACTGATATCGAAACTCAACTTTACTTACACTATTTTGAGATATAAAATGATATTTTGGGTCGAGTACCCCGTTTTATTGATACGCCCTAGGGGCTTTTGACAGTTTCTGAGTGAGTGAGGCAGAGGGCCTGATTGCGAGGATATGATATGCCACGAGGTGGCTTTATATTAGCGATTGGGCTGAAGGATCCCCTCCGGAGTCTGTACACCCCCCGGTGAGCGCAGGTACCTACTGAGTGCGAGTGCCGAGTGACGAGTGATTGGGACGCATGAGTGACTGTGAGGTATGCCCGAGGGGCTGATTATGAATGACTGTGAGATATGCCCGAGGGGCTGATTATGAGTGACTGTGAGGTATGCCCGAGGGGCTACTTATGATTTTACCGCTTTCACTCTGAACTTATGAAATGTGTTTTGCCCGAGGGGATTTTTTATGATTTTCATCATTGTTACACTAAACTTCTTGAAATTTATGTTGAAACTATTGGAAAGTATATTTCCAAATGATTTTTACTGAAATCGGCTTTTAAGCGTGATGATTTAACGTATACATTGTTGGAAAGAAAGGTTGTACTTATTGTGAATTGATGATTTGATTTTTATGTGTTTCTTACTGCTTAGACCTGATTTATTTTCGTTACTACTGAGTTAGCGTACTCACACTACTCCTTGCACCTTGTGTGTAGATCTAGGTGTTAGGGCAGAGTGAGATGTGTATCTGTTCCAGAGATTTCTCGGAGGTTTGCGAGGTAGATGCACGTGCCCGCAGTCCTGCTCTCTCTCCTGCTTACTATTATAGAGTTTTTTTAAAAGTTGTATATTTCATGTAGATGCTCATGACATGTGACTCCGGGATCTCGGGGGTTGTATTTAATATTCGGTATAACTTTAACTGTTTTAAAAGAAATCTTTATGGATTATCAGTTTAGTAAAGATGTAAACGAGAGATGATTACGATTTGAGTGTAGTTTGGGCTGGCCTAGTTCCACGATAGGCGCCATCACGACTGGTTTGGATTTGGGGTCATGACACTAATCTGACTACTTGTGCAAGTCATAATACATGCATTGAAGATACTCAAGGTCTCAAATCAACGAACGACATGATAGAGCACAAAACGACCAGTCAGGTTGTTACAATTTCTATGTTTTGAAACCTTATTGAGATGAATTTTTCCATTGCTATGTAGTAATATTCCTTAGGGTGTTGACAAATATGGTGTATTAATAATTTTATTAGGGATTCGATTCTTGACAATTGCTTGAATTAAATGATGGGGCTTTAAATCGTATTGTGAAGTTGTTTATTATTTTTAATTAATCGAAAGAGTAGCTTTATGTCCAACAGATGAAAGTAGTGGAAATGAGGATGTTGAGATGGATGTGTGGGCATACTAGGTTGGATAGAATTAGGAATGAAGTTATCTGGGAATAGATAGGAGTGCCCATGTGGAGGCAAAGATGCGTGAGGCAAGGTTGAGATGGTTCTGGCATGTTAAGAGGAAAAGCACAGATTCCCCTATCAGGAGATGTGAGAGGTTGGCTTTGGTAGGTGAGATGAGGGGTAGAGGTAGGCCAAATAAGTCTTGGGGAGAGGTGATCAGGCGGGACATGTCGCAGCTTGAGCTAACCGAGGACATGACCCTAGATAGAAGGGTACAAAGGTTGAAGATTAGGGGAGGTTAGTAGGTAGTCGTGCATTTCCCTTTGTCTTTTCTATCTCGATAGTATTAGAGCTAGTACGATACTCTTTTTTACTTAGTTTGCTATATTCGCATGTCTTGTTCCGTTGTTACTTGCCATCTGTGATTCCGCAGTTTGCTAGCAGTACGTCGTTCATATTCCCGTTTTCTGTCTTGGAATTAGTTTTCTAAATATGTTATCTTGCTATTACTCGTTGTCGATACCCCTTTCATATTCTCTGTCACTATATTTGATTTAGTTTTCTAATTATTTATTTTGCCATTACTTGCTATCGGGGCTTCTCTCACCTTCTTTAGTCAAGGGTCTATCAGAAACAATCTCTCTTGCCCTCCCATGGGTAGGGGTAAGATTGTGTACATCCTACCCTCCCCAGACCCCACTTGTGGGATTATACTGGGTGGTTGTTGTTGTTTTTGTTGAAAGATGAGCTTTATATTGGATTTCTTTACATCTTATGCTCTGGTTTAAATTCGTGATTCAACTAGGTAATCAAAAGAGACTCTTGAATTATTAATCAAAATAGAAAATAGGAAAATATTCGTGAGAAGTTACCCTTTAGACTATAACCATCATTTTATTCGTTGCAATTGTTCACTGTGCTTCCATTGGATTATTTACTGAATTTAATGTTTAATCGAATGAGGAACCTTAACTTCAAGTATAATCTAATTATCTAGTGAATTCGTGAGAATCAACAATATTATAGAGTGAACTAACTCAAGAATTGGATCCTTAGTCAAGTATCTTGCATCTAGTCAATTACCCTTATTTCTCTCACTAATATTTCCTTGTTGCTCAATTGTTGCCTTCCGTGATCAATTGATAATTTCTTAATTTTTAGTAGTTAATCGTAGTTTACAATCATTCAATCAAGTGTTAATTTTCCTTGATAGTAAATAACTAAAGACTATTCAAACACTGTTTAAATCCAATCCCTGTGGAGACGATAATTTAACTATAGCATCTTTGACTAGCGCGCAATAATTTTTTGTGTTGTGTTTAGCACTCGTCATGAGAGGAACAACATGTATACCTTGATATATCTCCAACTCTAGCTCAACTCAACTCTGTACTATCCGGCCCGATATGAGGTACCTAAATTTTCACAAAAAAGTGCAGAGGCGTTGTATGGATACACCACAAACGGTACCCAGTAAGTATGAAACTAACCTTGGTGGAGTAGTGACGAGGTTCAAATCAAGTCACTCACTGGACATAAAACTTGTGCAGAATATCAGTATATAACTAATAACAGAAAGCATAATCAATAATTGGAAACAAAGAGTAAACATGTGATAACACAACAAATTAACCCAACATAGTTAAAAATACAAGCAAATCAATTAAGGAAAAACAATAACAGTTCAAATCCTCAACCCGTTCCAACACAAGATTTACAACAAGAATTACATCGAGGTACCACACCTCATAATCACTAATCACAAGTCACCCTTATGACGCCGCATGAGCTTCACATTTTAAAATATTTTCCCGAAACAGCTTCACGGGCATAAGCCCCTTTAACTCGCCACGTGTGTTCCACAATGAAGTATGTAACGACCCGGTCCGTTGTTATGAAGAACCTGCATTATAATTGTTGTTATTGACTTGTCATATGTTGGTTATTCTGTTATTGATGTGTTAGAGTTAATAGGCTTGAAATCGAATGGTTGTAGTGAGAGTTCCGTCATTTAGCCTTTAAAAATAGCCTTAAAATGGGAAAAAGTCAACTGAGAGTTGACGTATTGGTAAACAACCTCAGAATGCAGATTTTATGGCTTGGATAGCCTTGTTAGGTGATTTGGGACTTAGGAGTGTGTTCAGAATAATTTTGTGATGTCCGGTGTAGAATTAGGCTTGAATTGGCGAAAGTTAGTTTTTGGTGATTTTTGGTCGGCAGTGAAAAATAGGATATCGAGGTTGGGATGAAATTCCGACAGTTGGAACAGGTTCGTAATGTCATTTTGGATGTGTCTAAAAAATTTCAGGTCAATCGGAGTTGTTTTGGATGGTTTCGGCATCATTGGTGGATTTTAGAAATTTCAAAGTTCTTAGGCTTGAATCTGATGTAATTTTGGTGTTTCGATGTTAGTTTTGGTGTTTTGAGAGTGCAACTAAGCTTGAATGATAAAATGTAACGTGTTAGTATGTTTGGTTGGGGGTCCTGAGGGGCTCGTGATTGATTTCAGATGGTTAACGGGAAGTTCGGAGTTGAAAAAGTGCAGCAAGCAGCTGCTGGTTTTCTGGTTACTGATGTAACCGCACCTCCGGATGTTTGATCGCAGGTGCGGGCCCGCAAGAGCAGAAGAAGTATTTATAGGTGCGAGATTTGGCCAGGCAGGGAAAAGGTCACAGATGCGGATAGGGGGCCGCACCTGCGAAGTCGCAGGTGCGGAATGTGAGTCGCAGGTGCAGAGTTAGACCGTTTAATGGAAGGTGCAGGTACGGTTAGGGTCCCGCAGGTGTGGAAACCCCTTGGACAATATTAAAATAAACCCTCCGCGACTTAAACCCTTTTTACACCATTTTTGTGCGGGCATAGAGCTTTGGGGGCGATTTTTGAAGAGGGAAATCAGTGTTCTTCATAGAGGTAAGTGTTTTGATAATTAAAGCTCGTTTATGGGTGATTATAGAACACAATCTCAGTATTAATTCATGAAAAAACAGTAGAAAAAGATGGGTTTAGGGCTTGAGATTATGAGACCTTTAGGAATTTATTTGAGGGGCCAAACAAACTCTGATTTTAGTGTTCTTCATATGTACGGACTCGTGAGATGATGAAGAACAGTTTTGGATAAGAATTTTTGAGTTTCGGAACGCGGGCTCGGGGGTCGGGTTTTGACCAATTTCGGGTTTTTGAGCTAAATTTGATATCTTTCGATTGGAATTCGTTCCTTAAGCATAAATTGATGATAAAAATATGAAAAGATTTGGAGCCTTCGGAAGTGGATTTGAGAGGCAAGCGTGTTACAGAATAGTTTTCGGGCTAGTTTTGAGGTAAGTAACGTCTTTAAATCCTGTCCTGAGGGTATAAAATACCGGACTATGCACCCTTTCACGGGTTTTGAAATACAAAGGTTGAAACTTTGGAAATATCTTCCTACTTAGGCGACTATTGAGTTGCTAAACTGACTTTTAAGCCTATGCTTAATTAGTATTATTATATTATGATATGATTTGGGTTGTAAGCCGTGTTTGGGGCCTAGTGCCGGTTTGTTTTCCCCTTGGGGGTTGTGTTACTATATTTTCCTCACTGATATGTTATGATCTTTCACTCAGTCTTTCCCTGATGAATTGCTTTGACACTCAGAGTATTTGATACTATTTATTGAAAAATGAAACATTATTGTGGGGTCGAGAACCCGATATGTTTATGGCCTAAGGGCAAATTGAGAGTGTATGACTGAGTGAGGCTTTCAGGCCTATATTGTGAGGAGGCGTTCAAGCCTTATATGAGAGGTGAGGAGGCTTTCAGGCCTTATGTGAGAGTTGTGGAGGCTTTCAGGCCTTATATGAGGGAGGCTTTCAGGCCTATATTGTGAGGAGGCTTTCAGGCCTTATGTTGTTATAGCGCTTGGGCTGTAGGAGCCCCTCCGGAGTCTGTACACACCCCAAGTGAGCGCAGGTACCTATTGAGTGATGATTATTGCCCTCGAGGCTGATACTGAGTGATGATTGATACTGAGTGATTGAGAGAATGCCTGAGGGGCAACTGTTACAAGAAATGATTTTGGCCCGAGGGGCAGATTTATGATGGTTTTACTAAGTTTTCGAACTATGATTTACTTTGCTTTCAAACTGGTTTTTACTGAGATATACTGATATTACACTTTTTTTCAAAGGATTTCTGGAAACTGATTTAGAACTTATTATTTGATGGATACTACATGGTGACGTAGTATTTTACTGGTTTGGTGAAATTGTGTATCTCTACTGTGTGTTTTATAATTCTCAGACTGTGATTTATTTTCATTACTACTGAGTTGGCATACTCATAAAGACCCCCTGTGCCTCTGTGCACAGATTCAGGTGACGATCTGGAGCAGTAGTTGTCCTTGCTCGTAGCATCAGTTCACGGGATTTCGAGGTAGCTGCCCAACGTCCACAACTTCTCCATTTCACTTCATTATTTAGTTTTAGCGTTTGATTCAGGGACATATATTATAGTTTTAGCAGAGTTAGATTTATTTATTCTTAGATGCTCATGACTATTGATTCCAGTCTTGAGAGGTTTGTTTAGAGTTGTTAGACTATTATTGGGACACTAAGACTTAAATAAATTATTTTTATGCTATGGTTGCTGTTATTATAGAATTTTGAATTATCATAATTGAACAAATGTGTAGTAACGAGATGGTTGGCTAGCCTAGTTCCACGATAGGCGCCATCACGGCCTGTTAGGATTTGGGGTCGTGACAAAGTACTTCCCCTTATTAGTAACACGCATATAAACCCCCTTATGCCACCGCATTCGCATCTCATCGCAACAAAACAATCAACTCGCACCACACGTGCACATATGCCACAGCATTGCCCGAAGAACAATACTACAATAATACATATCCCATGGCTCAACAACATTGTATATAAGAATTACCACAACAACACAAGGAAACCAGGGAATAACTCAATAATGAAATGTGTTCTATATAACAACAACTTCAATTCAAGTCATATTAATAGCCTAAGAGTCTAATTCGCTCAATTACCACACATAAGCTCGTGTACACACTCGCCACCTCATGTACACGTCTTTTCACATAATACAAACACTAGAATTAGACCAAATCCTAAGGAAAATTCCCCCACACTAAGTGTCACGACCCAACTTGTTGTTTTGCGCACTTCACTCCATTTAGTTGTTTGAAGTCTTGAGTAGCTTCAGGTGATTCGAAATATATTTGGAAGAATGAATCTCATGCTAGGAAGCTTTAAGTTGGAAGAGATTATCGAGTTTGACTTTTGTGTATTTGAATTCAGATCAGAGATTTGATGGTTCCATTAGGTCCGGATGGTGATTTTGAACTTAGGCATATGCCCCTATTTGCATTGGGATGTTCCTAGAAGGCTTCGGTACTATTACGCGAAATATAAAAATTTGAAGTTTTGGAAAGTTCATAAGTTCGACGGGAGTTTAATTTGATGATATCAGCTTCTAATTGTGGTTATGGGAGTTAGAATAGCTTCATTATGTCATTTGGGACTCGTGTACAAAACTTGAGGCCATTCTGAGTTGATATGATATAGTACGACACGAGTTCTAGAAGTTGAAAGTTCATTAAGTTTGATTTGAGGTGTGATTCATGACTTTGATATTGTTATCCGTGATTTGAGGCCTCGAGTAGGTCCGTGTTATATTTTGGAACTTTTTGATATGTTCGGAAGGGGTCCCGAGGGGCCCGTGTGTGTTTTGAATTGGTTTGAGATCATTTTGTAACATATTGATTAAGGTTGGTTTGTGGCAGGATTTTGGTGTGATTGCACTTGTGGAGCTACTGGCGCAGGTGCGAGCATGTGGTCTCAGAAGCGAAGGAGGGTTGAGTTTGGGAATTTCGCAGAAGCAGAATCTTGGTCGCATCTGTGGTAGCGTAGAAGCGGTCGCTTGGGGCGCATATGCGAGAAGATGCGCAAAAGCGAATTTGTGGCTCGCACTTGTGATGTCATAGAAGCAGATTCTCTTATGTAGGCGTGAGGGGTCGGGGCTTAGTGTATTTCCACATAATTGGGTGTTTTTCACATAAGAGGTAGTTGGTCCGCAAAAGCGAAATGTCTAGACAAAAACTTATATATTCGTAGGCTTGCTCATTTTATCATATTTGAGTTGGGGATCTCGGATTTTGACGATTTTGGAGGCGACCTTCATCATATGGATTGGGGTCAGTACTTTTGACTCAGAATTGATTTTATTCCGTGATACCATCTTCGTTTTTTTGTGGGGGAAGGGTTAGTCTAAACTTCCCTAAAGTGAATTTTTGAGGTTTAAACATCGATTCAAAGTCGAATTTGAGTGAAATTAGTATGGTTGGACTCGTAATTGAATGGGTAGTCAAATTTTTTGAGTTTTGTCAGTTCCGAGTTAAGTAACATATCTAAACTTGGATTTGAGGGTATTTAACCCTGGGAACTATGTTATATAAGATGTATTGGGGTGACACACATGCTAGGTGACAGGCGTGTGGGCGTGTACCGGGGTAATGATGATTCAAGTTGGCTATTAGACTATGACCGGACTTTTTTTGAGGTTATATCTTGTTACATCCATGTTCTCCCTACTTGTTTGATTGTTGAGATGTGAATCATGTTAAAAGACATGTTTAAGTTATGTGGCTATTTGATTTAGACCTAATGAGAGTATTTATGTTGTTTTGAGTTATCTGATTGAATTGTAATTAACACTCTGTCATGATTCATTAGTTGCATATCATATCTCAGTCTATGTTCAACATTCAATGTTACATCGCATGTTATCATTGCTTTTCCATATGTGGAGTTGTTTGGCTGAGTGGTACGAGATTGTAAGCCCTGGAGACTTGAGAGATTGGTGATTGAGGTGGGCATGAGAGTCGTGTTATTGTGGGTAGGGTTGCACGTCGCAACATGTCATACTAGCTTTATTATTATTTATTATTATTGTGGATCGGGTTGCACGCCGCAGCAGGCCTTATAGGATTTATATTAGTGCTTGGGCAGTATCCGCTCCTCCGGAGTCTAACATACCAGTAGTGAGCGCATGATATATATATATATATACGTGCTTTGGTGAGGGGCATATGAGCCAGGTACCCATACAATGCTGAGTGATTTTTTTGTGTGTGTGTGTGTGTGATGAAGTGGACAATTGAGACAGACATCTTGAGTATGTTGAGGGTGAGAGTACCTGAGAACATCACCATGAAATCAGGCATTTGACATACATACTTGGCATGTAAGTATAGAGATTCCTTTTTCTCATGCTAGACGGTTTGTGAATTAATGATTTGACATGTAGGCATTGAGATGTATATTTCTCATGCTAGACGGTATATGCTAACTGATGACTTGACATGCAGACATAGATATGTACTTTCCTCATGTTATCTGGCAATGAAATGTGTCATTTATTGTTGCAAGTTTGGGAAAAATCACAATTTTTATTATATACTCATATTTTGGTGACTCCGGTGAAAGATTTGGACTTTACTGTTATACATGAAAAATATGTCTATTTTTTGTAATCGTGAACAAGCTGAGCATTATATCTTTTGAGCTATTTCTTGTACTGCCTTCATGGTATTATTACAAATTATTATTTGGCTATTGGTGTTGGACTCTGACCGTCTTCAAAGCTCATCACTGCTTTCAATCTAAGGTTGCGTTTGTTACTTATTGAGTACATGGGGTTAGTTGCACTCATACTACACTTCTGCACCTTGCATGCGGATTTTTGAGTTGATGTTGCTATGTATGGCGGGAGCTGACATCGAAGATGTACCTGTGTTTCGGTTATTGCTGCCTCTTGTTCATAGTAGCTTTAGATTTGTAACTTTGTTTCTGCATATTTTGAGCAGAAGAAGTATTTATTTCGTACTATCTTTGTAAATTCTAAGTCTTAAAAAGCTCATTACTTATACTACCAGTCCTTGGAAAAAATATATTAAATTCAGTTATTTCACTTTTTGACTCTTATCGTTATCTTTAGATTATGTTTACTCTTAATTGCTTACCTAGCGGGTTGTGTTAGGTGCCACCATGGCTAGTTGGATTTTGGATTGTGACAAGAAGTTAGGCAAGATACTTACCTCAATTAGGCCAATTTAACACTCATAAATATCTTTTCCTTTAAAATTCATCTCCACTCGTCTCAATTCTAGCAAAATGATTTAGTAATATCAAACAGTGCAAGAGAAATCAATTTCGATTAATAAAATTAAGATCTTTACAAAATTCCTCAAAAGTCAACAAAAGTCAACACTAGGCTCAACTGATTAAAACCTGAGTCAAAGGATAGATCTTGAGTACTAATAACCCTACGAGTCCATGTACGTGTTGGGTTTTCAAATTCGAGTCCAAATTGACTCTAAAACCTCAAATTTTTATTTTTCATAGTCAAAATTTCTCCTCAAATCCCATGATTTAGATGTTAAAACTCATAAATATTCATGTTATGTAATAAAAAATGAGTTAAAATCACTTACCCAATAGCTTTGTATTAAAATTTCCTCCTAAAATTGCCTCCCACCGAGTCTAGGGCAAAAAATATGATAAAATAAAGTGAATTCCCGAAATCCCAACCTTTTGTTCAGCTGCGGATGTCGCAAATGCAACCTGGGGTTTGAAATTGTGATCCCTAGAAAAGGCAACACTGGGATCACAAAAGAGAACCATGTCAACCCACATAGATGTCGCAATTGCGACAAAGACTTCCAAATGCGATCATAGCCTACTTCGCAAAAGCGACCATGTGGTCGCAAATGCGACCTGACCAATCCTTGTGCTACCTTTGCAAATGCGATCAATGTGTCGGATTTACGACTCCCGAAGCCCCTGTCTTCTTTGCAATTTCAATGTTGGTACTCGCAATTGTGATAACTGTAGCACCAACACACCAGCAACCTGAAACACGTTCATACCAATCCTAAACACGTCTGGAACTCACCCGAGTCCCCGGGGCTCCACAACAAAAATCCATCCAAGTCTTAAAAAAATAATACGAACTTGCTCACATGCTCAAAACATCAAAATAACATCCTAAAACACGAATCGGACACCAAAATACATAAAAATTCATAATGAAACTCAAGAATTGCTTGAATCACAACCAAGTGTCTGATTCCAACCAAACCAACTCGAAATGACACCAAACTTTGCAGACAAGTTCCAAATGACAAAACAAACCTATTTCAAGTCCTGAAACCAATATCTTAACCTGATAACCATAAAGTCAACCTACGATCAAACTTAGAATATTTTTAAACCTTTAAATTACCAACTTTTGTCAAACAAGCCAAATCAACTTAGGAACCTCCGAATCTAATTCCGAGCATACGCCTAAGTCTGAAATCTCCATACAAACCTATTGGAAACATCAAAATACCATTCCGGGGTCATTTACACAAAAGTCAAACCTCAGTAAATATTTCAAACTTAATCTTCTAAACTAAGAACCAATTAATCCAAATCATTCCAAAACCTCCCCCAAAGGAAACCAACCATCCCAGGAAATCATAAACCTTAAATACACCTACGAGAAGCTTAACAATGAAAAACGAGGTTCAATTACATGAAACAACTGATCGAATCATTACAAGTAACAATATTCATTTCCCTATCAGGGGGTTGGTAACTTCTAATCTGCTTAACTTTATTCGGTGTTGGGAATTTTGAAAACTATTAATAATTTGATGGAAAATATTTCATAACTTGGATATAAGGTCTATCAATAATCAAGTTGGAACCCATATCACCATCCATAACTTCAAATAATGTTGATTTTGTTACTCCATCAGCGTACATAGGCAACACGATCTATCATCGGGTCGTCGTATTTTGTCGGTCATCTTTGCTTTCTCTAAGACTCCTAGTTGAATAATATTGGCCGAACAACCTGGGTCAACCAACACATGTTTAATTTTGAAATTTAAAATATTTAAAGTTATTAACAGCGCATCATTGTGGGTAAAATAAGGTCATCCACATCTTTTTCATTGAAAGTAATTTCATCGTCCTCTGGTGTTTTTCAGGATACTCTTTCTATGAGCAACTAATATCTTCATCTTCTTTACAACCAAAAATATTACCCCATTCACTTCAACTCCTCCAATAATCATGTTTATTTGTGAGACAATGATACCCTACTGGTTTCACCGATTTCGTTGTATCACGATCTTTACCGTAATTATTCTTAGCTTGATTACTTAAGAACTCTTTAAGATGATCACTTTTCAGCAACATTGCTACCTTTTCACGAATGCCTGCAGTTCGCAACCCTGCATGTGTAACATGGAATTCATATCACAAACTAGGATTTCTCTGACTGGGTTCTGATCGAAATAATTTTGGAAACCTTACTTCCTTTATGTTCCTCATGGCAAAAACCAACTCCACCAACCTAATATTGAAATTATAATATGATAACGGGGATAACTTGAATCCCGAGACCTTGATGTTTTCTTATCTTGCAAATTCCTGCTACTTTATCCATGATTAGTCATCTTATCTGGTCCAGGTCTTTCTAATGACTTATTAGCTCTACGTCCTTGTCCTGTCTATGAATATATCCCTTTGTTGGACACATAAGGTTGAAAATGACTCATAGATAGCCTTCGGTCTGCATCGAGGTCATTCTTAGACCTTTCTAGATTTCGATCACGGTTACAAACTTTGAAAGATACCGGAGAACCAAACTGATCATCTTCAATTATAATTTTTGTTTCATATCAGTTGTGAACATCAGGCCCATGTAGTTGCTTGAAATTCCAACAAGCTCTCCTTCAACTTCCTTGGGCATCAAAGATTAAAGGATTAAGGCCTTTGGTAAATGCTTCTACTACCCATTCATCCGGTGCTGTTGGTAACAACATTCTCTCCATTTGGAACCTAATCACGAATTCTCGAAGTAACTCTGAGTCTCTTTGAATGATGCTGAAAATATCTGATTTCCTAGCTTGAACTTTTTATTTTCAATGTGAGCTATCATGGAAGAATCTACAAGCATTTCAAAATAATCAATTGAGTGTTCAACCAAAAGTGTATACCATGTTAAATCCCATTTCGTTAGGGTTTCGCCAAAATTCTTTAGCAAAACTAATTCGATCTCATATGGAGCCAAATCATTTCCCTTCACAGTTGTGGTCTAAGTAGTAATGTGTTCGTGTGGGTTCGATGTTCCATCGTGTTTTGGGATATCCTGCATCTTAAATCTCTTTGGGATCAACTTCGGAGCCGCACTAGGTTTGAATGGCAATTATATATACTTCTTCAAGTTCCGGCCCTTTAAGACCAAATGTTCCCCCCAAAATTGACCCCAAAATTGACTCATACGAGCATGAAATTCGTTATCATTCTCACCAATTTGAGCATTTATTTATCTCATGCACCTCATGAGCTCGGTGTTGAAAGTGATCGTCTACGTTGTTTTCGTATCTAGATCCACTACCTGCACCGCCTGCATGGTTGTTGTTCGATCTAAACTCGATGTTACCGGTTCTTGGTGCAACTTGATTTATAGGATTTAAATCCATTGATAACGCTTGTTGAAGCTCAGTCATTGTCCGGTTCCATCTTGAGAGATGGCTCATAATTTTCTTTTGTTGTGCTCTCAAAATTTTACGGTATCGGCCACATGCTCGTCATCCAAATCATGAAGAGCAGGACTCTTCGTACGTCGAGTATTTCTTTCCACCAGACTCAAATTTGATTCATTCTCATTAATATGGGTTTCACTAGTTGAATCGTCATGTTGAGTCCCATCATGTAAATTGTCCACAACTCGTTGTTGTTGTTCACACCAACATTGATCAAGTTGTTGACATCATTGTGTGCCATAACTATAGTATGCTTAAAACAATATAAAACTTTAAAGCACATTAGTATAAGACAAACAGATCAAAATAAAAAAGTATAAAGGAAAAAAGGTACAGTTGAATTTGTAAACGTGGTTTATAAACACATGAATTAAGTTTATCTGATTAATAAAAGAATAACGTATAAAGGAAATAAAACAAAGATAATTAAATAAAGAAAAAGCCTAAATTTCAAATTGATCGCACTGAGCCAAGAGTAACTAGAAAATCTTACTAACAATCTTATAAAGCTTAAGTGAATGAGAAAAAAAATAATAGCCTTTGTAAAACAAAAGGAGACAAGATCCCAAAATCACGTCCTCTTAAAGATAAATAAAAATCCCTCTTGATGAATGTATAATGTTGGAAGTAAATGCTGTGATTTTTAGTAACATATGCTCCTTTAATGCTGCTTTTTTCAACTAGTACTTACTTTCAAATTCGCTTTCCTGATCTTTATGTCCTCATAATCTACTCAATACCGATCACATGACTATATCCAATATTAACTATTTGTTGACTTATTTTCACCATGTCATTATTGCCACGAGTCTGCTCGAGAGACGACAATATGTAAACTACAAATCTTACCCAATCCAGTATTTTAGTTCCATTGCAATTAGGGGTGGGCGTTTGGTACGGTATTAAGAACTACAATTTGGTATTTAAGTATCCGGTAAAATAAATTATGCATACGAAATACCATACTAAAGTAGTTCGGTACGGTTGGATATTTCTTGTTTGGTTCAGTACGGTTTTGTTAGCCAAACAAACTAGACTAATTTTGCGTTAGTATAAAACGTTAATAAAGTAAACTGCTAAAAAGGTTTTCAATAGTCAACAGACTCACCACCAACACTTCACTAGATAACTTCATATGTTACTTCCCTTGCTAACGCCCTTACTAGAGTGTGCTTGTAAGAAGGCTTCAATAAAAGTTAAAGAAAACAAAAGTGTGCACGTCTAACTAAGAAAATTCAACACTTCAATCAACAATATTTGCCAAACAAAACTAAGAAGATGCTTCCCTGCAACTAAGAAGATTTTTACTTAATTACTCTTCAATCAACAATATTTGAGTCCCTGCAACTAAGAAGATGCTTCCCAATAAACTACATCTGCCAACGACACAACTAAACTAGTAAACTACAATAGTTAGCAGTCCAACGACTCCAACCAAATATCTGCCAAATAATTCGGTATACCGAAATATCGAAACTTCAATACCGAGGACCGTATCAAAATATCGAATAACTGAAAAATTGATACCGAAATACCGAATAAGCCGACACCAAAATACCAAACTAATTCGGTCAGGTTTGGAATTCGATTTTTCGGGTTTTATGCCCACCCCTAATTGCAATCAATTTTTGTCGTGCATAATGTGTAGTATTTGAAAATCTATACATATTTTTTGGTAAAAGTTTGAACAAAAATCTTCATCAATTCAAGTGTTATATCACTAGGAAGAGACTAGAATCGACGAAACAAACTACAATTACATAGTTATTTTATCAATATTGAAAGAATTTAATTTTCAAATACCTTTAAAATATTCAACTTAGAGTTTCTATCCTTGTACATTTAGTTATAAATATATTGATAATGTATTAGCTTTCTTTAATATTTAATTAGTAAAATATGAATATTTTTTGAGATTTTAAATTTGAATAAATTTCATATGTAACATTCAAAAAAAGATATTTTTATCTATAACAGCCAAATGTTGTAATAGGTGTATAACAATCATTCTCCATAGTATCCAAAAAATATTAGAATATATGTAACATTAAAAAAAAGATATTTTTATCTATAACAACCAAATGTTGTACTAGGTGTATCACAATCATTCTCCATAGTATCCAAAAAATATAGAATGAAAGAAGCTATTATAGAGATATTTGACTGTATTAGATTACTTAAGTAGAATTAAATATTATAAGGAAAAAAAAAATTACTAATTGCAATCATTGACTAAACCAACTATGATTAAGACGGAAAATAAGGTGAAAATAAAAATTGATCTCTAGTTTTGAACTTCAAAACACTGTCTTGGAGTTTTAAGTTACAAAATGTAAATAGTAGGACAATGTCGTGGAGTTTTAAGTGCCAAAGATTATTTGTTTATGATATTATTTTGGAGTTTTAAGTAGCACTAGATTTAACTCTAGGACAATATTATGGAATTTGAAATAAAGAAAATGATGTAGAAATAAGTCTCTATTGCCTTTTTATCGAAGATATTATTGTCCAATTTTTATTCTTTTGCTAAAAAATACTATTTTTAATAATATCTGAAGCAGTGACTATTTTTAATTACATATTTGACGATTTCATCCCATAAACCTCGCGTAACTCGAGCTTAAACAAAACTAGTCTAATAAAAAATTTGATCCATGTGAGTCTTACCCAACCTAGCTTCCCGAGGGTTTAAGACGAAAGCCTAAGAACCAAAATTTGTCTTCTCTCTCTTTTCCGTTGTAGACTATTCCGATGATTGCTCCAACGGAGATTCCCCCTGCTACTTCTCTCTTCTCAACGGTCACTGCCAAAAACGGCTCCATAAAATTAGTGGTCTAAAGCTAAATTTTAATAAGACAACTAAAAAAAAATTATTAGTAGATATACACATGCATATGCAGAAAAAAGTTAGTGTTACATTTTTTTTCATATTTGTTATTTATCGTATAACATTCTCAACTAATAAAGCTTTTAACTTCACATAGTAATATTATTATTTACGTTAGTAAGAGGTAACTTAAATAAATAAGATGTTAGACATGTATTACAATATGTTACCTTTGATATTGTTGTAAAAATATATATTTACTAGTATGAAGAGTTAAGTATTTTAATTCAAAGTCCCAAAATAATTTTTTAATGTTAAAGAGTAGACAATCTTTCTTTCTTTCTTTTGTCCAAGGTTTTTTGTACCTTTTTTTAATTTTGCAAACTTTAATATTGTCTAAGTTGAAATAAAATCATAAAATCTATTATTAAAATATTTTGAGGACCTAAATCAAAGCTTTACTAGTCTCCTACTCGAGCCACCTGTCCACCCTGACATTTTCAATCAAATTTTATAGAGTCTCAATTAAGAAACAACAACAATCAGTGAATGTGTTATTTAGTTACCAAACATGAATAAAGCTGGTTGAACGACATATTCATGGAACAATAATCTATAAATAATTGTTGATTATTAATCAGTGCGGCTCAACGAAACTGGTGGCTTAAAACTAAAATATATTTTAAGACCTGAAATTTCTTTCATAAAATCCATATAATATTGAGACAAAAAAAGTCTACATGATTTTGATATAATGGTGAACATCACTTATAACGTGTAGGTTAAGGGCACATCATATGATTGAATTCTCCCATATACGAAAATATAACATTGCGTGAAAATGGTAAAAAAGTTGAGCCTATTATCCATCGTGTTTTGAAACTTACGACTCTTGTCTCGGGAATTTCTTAGTTAAATAAGATGAGACACACCAGAACTAACTTTGTGATGTATGGATCAATCAAGTATGGCAAAACGGAATAACTAATTTAGAGAATTTGAGTTGAAATTAGAAAGTAAAATAGTAAAAAAATATGAATAAAAATTATACATAAAGAAAGAAATCTATATTATTATAAAAGCATGAATATAATGTTGGTTTACAAAAATAACCTTATAGTATTAAGCATAATAACTCATAATAAATGAGATAATCGGAATTCTAGATATTAGTCTTATATACCTATTGGTTTTAGGACATAATATTACACATTAGGAATCCTACATGATTACATTTAGGAATCCTATTAGTATAATTACTTTCGGGATGTCTAATTCATATAAAATTGAACAAGTAAAATATCTTTAGTCATGTAATATTACTTTTACTTCTTAAAAATTCCTATTAATAATTTAATTTTAAAACGTATTATAATGTCCTATTACTAATTTAATTTGAGAATGTATTTATATTGTCCAAATTCATAAAAGGAGAGACTATATTATTATAAAAGCACAAATATAATATAAATATAATATAAATATACCAAAATAGCCCTAAAATATTAAGCGGAAGAACTCATAGAGAAATGACATAATTATAATAACCTATTTTTTGGACTACAATACCTTCTATGCTAATTTTTAATACTTAAAATTTTAAAATTAATAATTTTTTCCACTAAATTCCTATTAAAAATATGTAGGAAGGTTTAATAAAATTAATTTCATAAGAATCCTCCGTATTGGCAATACATTACCACTCCATAATGTCCAATACTAAGAAAATATAAAAGTAATATAAATGGATCGATAAAGAGTTGACATTGAGAAAAAACACCCCCACATTAATATATTTTTATTTTATACTTAAACTATTTTTCTACTCAAATAATATTTTTTAATTAATTTTTCGTGTAATATTGAAAAATAACAACAACTAAGAAAATATTTAAGAAAGAGAAAAAAAATAGTTAGTAAGAGTCAATACCACTAATGATTCTACAAACATAACGATCTAAAAGTAAAATATCATGCCAATCTTTTACTCTTTGAAAATAAAATTTATGGTGGATAAAATTATAATTAAGATTAAATATTCAAAACAATAAATGAACTAATATTAAGATGTGAATCAACATAAAATAAAATATTTTTTATGTTAAAACTAAATAATTAAATCTTTTAATTAATTATTTAGCAAGAGAATCTAATTCAATTATTTTTTAAATTCATCATATGAGTAAAATTCTTATTCAAGTAAACAAAAATCTTAGGGTGCATAAATTTATTCATAAAAAGAGCATTAGAACACAAATTAAAAGGAATAATATATTATTCATAATCAAAATGTTATACAAGTGTTTGAGGAAGCACAATCAAAGCTAAATTCTATTCAACAACAAGTTTTCAAGACTATATTATAAAGAGTTGACTCTAGTATAACAAGATTATTCTTTGTAGATGCCTCCGACGAAATCGAAATAATAGTTCTATGTCATGCATTACTTGCAAATATCATATTAAGACGCATGACACTATTAGCAATAATAACAAGTGATGTACCAACAACAATTTTATTATGAGGTTACCCACTTTAAATTTGATATACCTCTTTAACCAACTTAAATAACCGTCACAAATATATTAAAGCAGCGCAATGGTGCTAAATTTATAAGAAAGGTAAAATTGATAATATGAGATGAAGCACTTACGGCTAAGTTTCAAGCGATCGAAATAATTGTCCGAAATTCTAGAGATATATTGTATATTAATAAACTGTTTGGTGAAAAATTAATGGTTTGGGAGGTAATTTCTATCAAGTACTACCAGTAGTTCCAAAATCGACAAAAATAAAGATTGTAAAAATTATCTTAACTTTGGCCTTAAATGAAAAAGATTCAACTGATAAGAAATATAAAGCAAGAACAAATCCAATATTCAGTGTCTTCTTGCTCCGTATTGGAACGAAGAAGAGCATCCAATATAAGATGATCTTTTTTATTTATAAAATATGATTTGATTCTTCCTGAACACTAATGATAGTTTCTATCATTAGATTAAAACTCAATTTGGTGCAAGTCGCACGATAGAATTAAAAGATATCTTAGCTAGCAAAATGAATATATTGATCAACTAAATAAAAAGTTGATTGCAAAAATATTTTTCATAATTATCTAACTAACATGACAACACTGATCATTTGTGCAAGTTCTTTTATTTTAAATTCATCTATTATGCTAATATAATAATATTTTTCGGTATTTAGATGATTATTGTATTATTAAATATAAAATTTCTCTCATAACTAAATTTTGTTGTTCCTTCATCTAAATAAATGTTTAAATTACCACATACCATTATTAACATGTAATGCAGAT
Source organism: Nicotiana paniculata (assembly GCA_005239505.1). Classification (NCBI taxonomy): domain Eukaryota; kingdom Viridiplantae; phylum Streptophyta; class Magnoliopsida; order Solanales; family Solanaceae; genus Nicotiana; species Nicotiana paniculata. The sequence continues at coordinate 10,955 of ML320832.1, read as the reverse complement.
ATTAGTGGAATTGATAAGAAGGTAAATATATTATGTTATGTAATTTAATAAGAGAAAAAATGATCTTATTTAAGTCATTCAATCTTACTTCTACCATAATTAAAAAAAATATTAAAATTTAAAATATTTTATCAAATAATTGTTATAAATATAAATAGCATATATTCCTCTAATCACCAGCCATATTCCTCAAGCCTCCGTCACCGCCGTCCAGCCGCTGCATTTTTTAACCTAAGTTTCTTTCAGCAATGGGCACAACAAATATAAGGGACATTTTGACTTGTTTGAGTCCGTCTTTGGACTTCTTTGCTATCAGTTCTGGTGATGGCCGTATCAAGGTATACTACTATAATCATGTTAAAGCAATTTAAACATTTTATTTGAATTTTATTTCACTGTATACCATTTACTTTCAGATATGGGATACAGTTAAGGGTCAGGTACAGACGGAGTTTGCAGATATTGTGTCAACTGAGACAACAGCAAGCTTGTTTACTAAACCAGGAGGTCATCTCTCTATGGATTATACTTGCATGAAGTGGTTATCATGTGACAGAAAGGTGGAATTCCCTGTCTGAGAAAACAAAATGTATTACTCCCTCCATTCCAATTTATGTTCGGCACGGGGTTGAAGAAAAAAATTACTTTTAAGTCTTAATGGTAAAGGCTTTTAAGTTGTGCGGCTATAATAGCTTCTCACTTAGGATTAAATAAAAAGTTTTAAGTTAAATTGTTTACAAATATAAAAATATGTCACTGACTAATGAAGAAAGCGTGTCACATAAATTGAAACGGAGGGAGTATTTAGTTCTACTCTAACTTCAACTCCTTTAATGAGAGCTATTTTACTTGTTGCTCAGAAAAAAAGGAAGCTTGGAACTTCATTATTGGTTTTAGGTACAGGCAGTGGTGATGTTTTGGCTCTAGATGTATCTGCAGGTCATCTCAAATGGAGATTTACTGATTGCCATCCTGGGTGAGTTCTTTGCGTAACTCATAACTAATATTATCTTGACTTGCAGAAAAAATGGTAAATAACTTTCTTTTATGTGTCTTCTGAGTACTATATGTTGGACATAGGATCACTTCAATTCGAGGTGTAGGACACATTATGAAGAAAAGGTAGACTAGCTTTTAGATTGCAATTTGGCAAGTATAAGTACAGAGGCTCAGAATTTGATGTCTAGCACATATGTCCAACTTTGAAGAAGGGAGATTTCAGATGAATTTTTGTTTGTTCCTGCTATTGTGTGATGAAAATATTTTTTTCACCATGTTTTACTCTTGTTTTTTTCCGGTTGTCATTAGTTGCTCCGTGCTTTTGTATGCTAAATTTGTAAAAGTAAAGCGGAACTCTTTTCGTTAAAAGTTACTCTCAGAAGTAGTAATGACCTGTAGATCATGCCACTTGCAGTGGTGGAGCCACCTTAGATTAAGGAGCTGACACCCCTTCACCGAAAAATTACACTATGTAGCTAGGTCAAAACATTATTTTTATGTATATGTACTATATATTGCATCCCCGTAGCTTCTTTGTGTATTTACCTTTTTATATTTTTACACCCCTTAGTGAAATTCCTGGCTCCGCGACTGGCCACTTGTACTATCTCCATCTTGAAGCTTGTCTCTGCTTTTCTTACATTTATCATTCTCACAGTTCAAAGGTGCATTGCTTTATATTTACGTATGAGGTCTTTATAATATAGTAAGATTATGATATGACATATCTCCCCTGCTTTTATTGAAATTCGTATGTCAATGAGCAGCGGTGTCAATGCCATCTCATTCCCTTCACATGGTTCATTCATTTACACGGCTGGTGTTGATGGACTGGTTTGCAAAATTGACTCCATGTCAGGGAACTTACTGCATAAGTTTAAAGCTTCCACTAAAGCAATATCATCTTTATCCGTTTCCTCAGGTTAGACGATGGCTATATTTTAATTATCTCGGTTTTAGTCAATCTGGATGACTTACTGAATGAGTGGCATCTTTTACCCCTTGTCGTTTTTAAATGCAAAATGGAGTACTCACAATGATGATACAAGATTCCCTGAGCTAAGAGTTATCAAGATTCTTCTCGTGTCATATTTAGATTTTAGATCACTATATGTTCTGGATACGCTCCATTGCTCCATTTGTATCCTCCTTCCCCCTCTATCCCGTGTTAGCATTCCTGTAGTCGTTTTCTTGTATCAGCCAACATTCTATGCTTAATTTGGTTATGCTGACAGCTGATACTGGTTCCTCTTTTGGCTTTCTGTCTAGCCAGATGGGAAAATATTAGCAACAGCAACTTCTCAGTTGAAAATTTTCAATTGCTTGGATGACAAAAAGCTCCAGAAGTTTTCAGGCCACCCTGTGAGTGTTATGCATATTTCATTTTATTTTATATGCTTCCCTTTTGATGCATTTGCATTGTGATTATGTGAAGTTAATACAGACTGCAGAATACTTCTGTTACCATCCTCGTGAGTCACCTTATTTCTTTTCTCCTATTTATATTAGGGGGCTGTTCGGTGTATGGTTTTCTCTGAAGATGGGAGACATGTTCTTTCTTCTGCTGTTGGTGACCGACACATAGCAGTTTGGAAGTTAGATGGCAGCAAAAAGAAATCAGCGTGCTGCTTACTTCCAATGGATCACCCTGCTGTTTTTTTGGATAGTTACTGCATTAAATCTGGAGTTGAAAATGATGCAAGTTTAGGTGTTTTGGCCATTTCAGAAATTGGTGTTTGCTACTTTTGGCATGGAAAGAGCTTTGAGGAATTGCACAATTTGAAGCCCACAAAAATATGCGCATCTTTAGATGAGAAAATTCTGAAGAAACATAAAGAAGCCGTGCATAGTATTTTTTCAGCAAAATTGCAATCTATTGGCACATCTGGTTCCGGTCATATGTTTGTTGCATATGGCTTGTTAATAAAACCATCATTTGAAAAAGTTATGGTGCAGCCTGGGGCAGATATCAGATTAAAAAGTTCACTTGACGGGATCCTTCTACCCTTCAGTCAATCTCGCAAATCTAAACAAGCATCTACCACTCAGAATCAGGGTACACTCTCTCCTCCTTCCTTTGCACTTGCCTCCCCTGCCTACTCTAATTTCTATGTCAAAACATAAAATTATTGAACCCCGTATTTGATAAGTAAATTGCCGGGTTAAATAAGTATTGGATTGCTATTGACAGATTTGGCATGGCGATGTAAATGTTTCTGGAATCTTCCTTTATATCAGTAAATTTGCTATTCCCTCCCAAATTTTAATGCATTTTCATTTCTTTCCACGTGGCTAATTTCTACATGTTCCTCCCTCCCTTAACTTATTCTCCAGATTGTTAGAGAATTTCGACCTCCTAATCTGTGGCCCAGTAGGTGGAAGAGCCCAATGCATCGTTGTGAATCCTCTGTTTAAATTTTATTATTTGAAAATTTCTAGGATGAAAGTAGGTCCTATCCAGCACCACGCTCTTGTTTCTAGCCCCTTTTTGTATTCTCAGTGCCTGTCTAATTCAATCTTATGCCATATTAATCACAATAGAAAAATTGTCCAAAGGCTTGAGATGACAGTCGTCCTGTGCCATTATGTACTTCTAATATCTTTCCTCCTCCTCCCTGTAATCCTTAAGCTGCAAGTTGTGTATGATTTTGGCATTCATTTAATATGCATAAGTATGAGGTGATGCTTGAGATGTTTCAGTATAATTTTCGTGAGACAGAGGGCGTTCGTTTAATAATATGCATAAGTATGAGGGGATGTTTGAGATGTTTCAGCATAATTTTCCTGAGACAGAGTTATGGAGTTACACTGATAAATGGTAATTGCAACACGTTTACCTTTTCAACCATCTATTTCTTCAGGATGGAAGGAAAAAGTGCTATTTGTTTTCACTTTTTTCCTGTTTCATGGTCTGTACCATCAGTAAATGCGATGATCAATTTGCATGTTTGATACACGTCTGTCCTAACATCTTTTTTTTTTTTTTTTGCTTTGAGCAGTTACTGCTCTCGATTGTGCAAATGCAGAGGGTGCCTTACTTCCTTTGCCTAAGATTCTTGATCAGGTTGGTGTCGAGCATGGAATTAAGCCCACAGTGAGCAAAGGTATCACCTAACATTGCACCAATTTTTGTGATATCTTGGTTTTTTGGCACTTTTTTTTTTCTTTTTTTCTGTGTGCGTGTGTATTTCGAACTTGTTGTGGTTGCATATCCTGAATTCAAGGCACATTGCCATTCCCTAAGAGGAAGAATCTTATAGATTAGAACTGCTAATAAAACTGGTTACTCCATGGCAGAATTGTTCCTAGGTTTGTAAACAGCACTCTTTGAGATTCTCTGCTGCTCTCAGATCCCTGCTTTATTCGGGTTAATCATCATGTTGAGACTTGTGATTCATGATCTGACTAGTGCTTTTGCACTGAATATTTAATTTGTCAACTCAAATGTGCGAGAGGAACTTTCTTCACTTTTCATCAGTACTTTACTACTACTTCCGTTTCAATTTGTTTGTCTTAGTTTGACTTGACACAAAGTTTAATAAAGAGAGGAAAAGTTTTGAAACTTGTGGTCTTAAATATGCCATAACATTTTGGCTATAAAACTTTTGACACTTGTTGTCTTTAACAAGCCATAACATTTGTGTGGCTATAAAAGCTTCCCATTAAATAAATATAGGAACGTGCCAATCTTTTTGAAACAGAGGGAGTACTAGTGAAGAGTAAGTTATGTGACCTTAGATGAGATTTTGTTAGTAGAACTCAGAAGTTTTTGTCGCTAACTATAGTTCTCATCCTGAGTTTTATGGACTGTTAGAATATTGTCTCGATTAACTTTTTTGTCTTTATCCTTTTGTCTCGAGAACATATTAGGTATGTTACCTAAATGTTTACTACTTATCGTGGAAGCTTTTGCTTTGCTATTTGCAGATGTCATTGGTAAACAAGGTGAAGATGAGGTCACAATTTGCATGGAGGACCAGTTAAGATCCATAGGTATAATTAGCAGTGACTATGATCGCTCGCCTAGCTCAATTCTTGATCCTATGATTTTGAAAGGAATAAGTGTTGATGCTAGTATGCCACCGAAGAAGGTCTGTATCTCTTGGAATACTCAGGATACTTTTGGGTCTGATTTGCTCACTTTTTATGTTACCATATCTTCAATAATTTATTTTAACCGTATTCATTGAACGCAGATGAAGTCAACTGTTTTATCTCTGGAATCACCTGATGCTTACATCTTATTGAATGCCTTGGTGGCTGCATGGCAGTCCAGGTGGGTTCTTCAAATCCTTGAAGGAGATTGCACGTATCAACTCCATATTGTACCTCAAGACTGGAGATGCACTGCATCCTCCCACTTAAGGGGAAAAAAGAAATGCACTACAAAAATTGGTACTAAAATAATGGCCTGGTTCAGTTCTTGGATGTGAAAACTTATTCCACAGACTGTTCTTGGACATTAGTCATTTGAATTTTGAGATAAAATTGAAAGATCTTGAAACTACTTGAAAACTATGTTGCGCGGACTCTCTAAAATGCTGTCTCACCCGTGTCGGATCCTTTAAAAATACACTACTTTTGGAGGATCCGACATGTACCCGGCGACATTTTTGAAGTGTCCGAGCAACATAGCTTAAAATACTACCAACAAGTAGCCCCAGGGCTTTGATCTAGTGGTAAGTGGCAGTGCGTGATGTTTAGGTTAGGCACACCTCACATGTTCGAACCCCGCGATGACAAAAGCCTGGTGGGCAGAGGGAGCTTGGTAAAGTGAAGAAGGGTAAGGGCGGGCTCATTATTCATCGACTTTTGACAGCACCTGCCCTTCGGAGATTTCTCGATTAGGTTAGGATTTGGGAATTCATATTGGAAAAATTTCATCCTCCTGAAACTCTCTAAAATAGCTAATTTTTTCTGTATCAACATCATTAAACATAATGTCGCAGAACTAATCATTGCCCCAATTTGAGATACATTTGGAAATTCATAGCAGAATTTGCCCTCCTTTAACTCTGCAAAAAGGCTAGTTATTGCTTTATTTGGTAGAACGAATGATTGCACCAGTTGGAGAAACCTTTTAGTTATTGATAGCTAAATCTTTATGCATATCATAATTCTTTTTTTCGTTTTGCATGTATTTTCTTTTTTGTAGATCAAGCATGGGAAGACATGTTCTTCCATGGATATACTGTATATTGGTGAACCACAATAAATTTGTTACATCGCAGGAACCACTGACTCCTCTTCTGGATTCCTTGAACAAGGTAGGATATGCTGCCACTATGCTACTGTTGCTTGGCAATTATGTGATTACTTTGGGGGTGCCAAGTTATTGATGATTTCATGTTTTCTATAATCTTGTTTCTGATTGATCTTTTTGATTAGCATGTATGTTTCACACTCTTTTTCTGATTGATCTTTTTGATAAATTACTTCCTTTTGTTTTCTCAACTTAATGTGATGAGTGCTATTCTGTTCCATATCAAAGGGACACAGTTCTCCAGATGGTATGTTATGGAGTAGGAAGGTTTCACAGCTACGCTAAGTTATGGAAAACAAGGAAAAAGCTAATAACTAATCTTTCATTGGGATGCCGATGACTGTTCCATGCCAAAAATTATAGTATCACACACATTTATACGAAGAATATTGGTTATTGTGTGTGTAGAAGAGGTTGCGTATGATCATGGCTGTAGTAAAAATTGTGATGATGGCAGGATCATGGTGTTCCTCAAATATATTACATGATTTGGGATGCGTGTTGGATTGAGGTACAGATGAGGAACAACATAATCCTGGTCACCAGGGTTTTACAAGGGTGTGACATATTGATCAATGAAGTGGGTGCAAACTCTGGTGACCAGGTTCAAATTCCAGTAGAGATAAAGACTTGAAATAATATTTGTCGATAGCTTTGGTTTCAAAAATTTGAAATGATATTTGGAGATTATCTCAAATAACTATTTGTTTGTTCATTAAACTCATTATTTCAACTTCAAACTTGAAATATGGAACTTGAAGTTCGAAAAACAGGCTTTTGGATTTTTTTCAAGTTTTCATCCACAGAACTTCAATTTGTACGTTCATGTCCAACCACAACTTCAATTCCCAAATACCCTTTTCAACTTAATTTCAAATACACCATTTTTTCAAATATCAACCAATTCATGTTCAAACGCCTACTTAGGTGATTTCTTTCGATTTGCGGAAGACTGGGTGGGTAAAGTTACTCGCCGATACATGTACTGGTGGGAGGTTGCAGCTAACTTGTGGTATAGTGAGTCCACAAGCTGGCCTAGATATCACTATTATTTTAAGAAAAAAGGAAATGCTCACACCCATGCTACCCGTCCATATAATCTAGGTAAACAAAGAGTCCATGTAATACACTGCCTTATGGAGCGCCATTTTTTCTCGATACTGCAGTTATTTTTAGTACGGCAAAACCTGCATATTTGTGCAAGGAACCATATTCTCTCCATTGATTAATGGAGAAAGTGCCTTTTGTAAATTGATTATTTTACTTATATTTTGTAACCTAAGTTGAAGACTCATTCTTGTAGTCCTTTTTTTTTGCGATAAGTAATTGGAGAGTAGTATTATTATCAGAAAAACCAGCATGGGAGAAAGTGCTGGTTGGCATGTACAACCCAATTACAAGCTGCGCAGATTACTAATAGAATATATCATAGCGTCTACGTCATTACCATTGATTCGAGCCATGTTACACCAAAAAGGAGCAAAGAGATTCATGCTTAAGGCTAACTATGTTCCTCCTCTTTGTCTTCAAAAATCTTGCAAGCATCTTACAAAGCTCCCTCCTTCCTCCACAGGGGTGGTTAGTGAGGACATCTGAAGTGTAATGTAGTGGCCCTTGAGTAGCTAAGCTGGCAACTCATTGGGTGGGCAGTGACATTTGTCCTTCCAAACTTGTCAAGTTTGCAACAGAATTCGCTTTGTACAAGACTACAAGAAGATTAGTAGTCATGAACGCTTATTGAAGTTTGATCACCGAACAAGTTTGAAAATGAAAAATCAAAGGGAAATGGAAGTCATTTTACAATACACATCATTTGGTGAATAGCTTAATTGGAAATTAGTTGGGGTTGACTACATAAATAATCCATTCTGCTTCATTTGGACCTGTTCCATTCCAATATTCATTAGTTTGGGTTCTCATTTGTTTGGTAACTGAAGTCAATGTCTGATAACATATCTCGAGGTTTATTCAATTTCCTATTCGGCGTTAAGTTTTTTAAATTCCTCTGATGAAGTATTGGCACTAATGTCTCTGAGTAGGCATGTTCATTTCTATGGAGCCACATCGCCACAATAAATAGAGTGCTAACTCCCACCAACATGATATTATGCTTTATAAATGTCACCATTTTTTTGTCACTTCCCCAAGAATTGTATCTCCAACTGAGCTCTGGCTTCTGGAATAACGGGACAGATCAACCCCTGTTTTGCAACTATTTTGAAGAATTTGTCACCATAATTAGTTGTCTCTCGGTAGTTGAAGATTGACGTATTTGTTCATGATGACAAAAACTCACTATTGTTAGACTGAAAAACTTTGAACGGTATTAAGTACTTCATCGTTTGTGTTTCTTCAGCTTACCAGGTCAAAGGTGGCAGCCCGAAGCTCTTTATTGCAGTTATCTGGTCGTTTGCAGCTCGTAATGGCACAGGTATGTTACTTCAATAGTAAAAGAAATTTGGCAGTCCAGTACATGTTCTCACACGAACCCTTCTCTATTCTTACTTTTCAGATCGAGAAGGATACTAGGAAAAGCCCTGCACTAACACTCGAGGGGCGGATGGATGAAAGTGAGGATGATGAGGTAGATGAAGTTATGTATGGCATGGATGAAGAATCTCAAACAAGCAGTGACGGAGATGAGTAGGACTTTTTGCTGTTTTGGTAAGTGATGTAATTTCGTGGAAAGATGAAAGTTGACGGGGCAGGTGCTTTTACAAGGGAATCTCTGGGTCAGTTTTGGTAGGTGTTTGGGCCTTGGGGTCTTAAATGACAAGTGCAAGGAGATATAATTTAGGTTGCTCTATCTAGTTTGGCATGGGGATAGAGGGATAAATATCTGTACTCTCCTTCTCAGACCTTTCATTGGTATGCTTTAAGTTGATAAATCTTTGATGTGAGGTTCTTCCTAGATCTTCCAATTATTTTATCCTTAATTGGTTTTGGTGTTAAAAGTTTGCTTTACTTGCTCCACTCATTGCAATTAAACTTGTAAAGCTAGGAAGAGAATGAAGCAATTGGTGAAATGGGGAACCAAGTAGCTATTTGATTTGGGAAAAGATTTTTTTGGTAGGGTACTTTGATATAGACGGTTAAGCAAGGTAGAGAATGAGTTGTGTTCTTGATCCCCTAATAAGTTTACACGAAAATGAATTCTCTGTTGTATTTGACTCATCTCACACACACATAATGTTTTTTAGATTCTGCTTTATCTTTCTGCTTATGCTCGACCTATAGTCACCGAAATGAAATTGACATTTTATATTGTCCTCATATTTGAAACTGAAAATAAACCACATTTGAGATTTGTATTTGTGATATGCTGACTAGATACGAGATCTCTGATTAGCATATATGCAACATCTGCCCAAAGGAACAATATACAGGGTGAGAAATTATAGATTCAAACATATAAATTAAAAAAGGAAGAAGAAAATAAAGATTCAAAAGTAAACATTCTCTCTAAATTTTGGACTTGGGATCTTTCCGCATCTGTGTGAGGGACTTTCCGTTTAATCTGTTTTCAATATATCAATTGCAAATCAGTTAGAACCATCGAGTTTTATATGTTTCTTTAAAATACTAGGTGCTCATAGATACTGAAAAATTTACAGGGTTTTATATTGCTGACCTTGTTTTGCCACCATTCTCGTGCCAATGATATATCGGCCTGGGACCTTTTAGTAGCTTTCTGGCGCTAACAGAGAATGGATTTAATATGGTGCTCTGAATCAAGTCACTACAGGCAGGCTGTTGCTGTCTCAAAGGTTCGTCTTTCCTCAGCTGAAATTGTTTGGTTGTGACGGGTTAACAACTCTTGAGGGGTGAATCTCTGTTGTAGCGTTTCACTGGAAGTATTGCTGATGGTGAAGAAGTATATGCCTTATTTTGTGGGATTTGCCTAGTAGCATGCAAGGCAATCCATCTTCCGTTTTCATCGGCTGAGAGTCCCCCCTTTTCATTTTTGCTTGTTGAGAAAATTCATTGTTAATTATGGGCAAATAGCTTGGACATTGCTGTATTTATTTGTACTCTTTACGAACTGGGCGGAAAAAAAGACTATTATTCTTTGTCCAGTGTTTCAGATTTATGTGATTTTTGGATGTTCGTTAATTTTGTAAGGAATTCTGGCTACTTCATCTCTATCATAATAGTGAGTAAATGTTAAAACTCGTGCTTTTGTTGGTCTTTTGGAGTACACAGAATTCATTCATATCAAATCTCAGTTGTCCAGGTGTGGCTGGCTGGTTTTTGTATCTTTGGAAGCTAAATCAATTAATCAGTCAACTACGTTTCAATTACAAACTAGTTGGGCTCAACTCCATGCTTTACTGGTGACCATTTGCTTTTTTTCTTTTCTTTCTCAATCCTCATACTTGTGTCTGGAAGTACGTTTAGACTCTTATCAAACCAGAAAAGACTCCTTGTACACAATAAGCCTTATGTAAGTTGACTAAGGGTGTCTTTTGTAATGAAAGAATAATATTTTCTTGGAAAACGAGTGGCTTTATCACTTTATTATCCCATACTTGGTTGGTAGGTGAAAAATTTTCCCGAATAATATTCTCTAGTATTTGGCTAATGAGTAGAAAATATATATATTTTAAGAAAATATATAATTTAGCCAAACAATATGGGGTGAAGGCTGAGGGGAGGCAAGGTTGGGGGAGGTGGCTTGGTGGGGTGAGGGTAG
>MDKI01138547.1:0-43479 GCA_005239505.1 Nicotiana paniculata | reverse complement strand
AACAAACTAGTCTCTAAGGACTTAGTGGTAAGACTTCCTAACATTAAGTTCAAGGAAGACAAATTTTGTGAGGCATGTGTCAGGGGAAGCAGGTAAGGTCCTCTTTCAAAAGTAAGAAAATGGTCAGTACCACCAGGACGTTGGAACTGGTTCATATGGATCTATGTGGTCCTATGAGAACTTTAAGTAGAGGTGGTAAGATATATATGATGGTGCTAGTTGATGATTTTTCAAGGTTCACTTGGACTTTATTCCTGGCATCTAAGGATGAAGCATTTGATATGTTCACCTCATTTGTCAAGAAACTGCAAAATCCATTGGGACATCAACTGGCATCAATAAGATCTGACCATGGTACTGAATTTGAGAATATTAAGTTTGCTGAGTTCTGTGATGAACATGGTGTTAATCATAACTTTTCTGCTCCTAGAACCCCACAGCAAAATGGCATTGTTGAAAGGAAAAATAGAACTCTTGAAGACATGGCAAGAACCATGCTCCTATCTAGCAAACTACCTCACAGCTTCTGGGCTGAAGCAATAAATACTGCTTGCTACATAATCAATAGATGCATGACTAGACCTCTGGTAGAGAAAACTCCCTATGAATTACTTAAAGGGAGAAAGCCCAACATATCCCAGTTTAGGGATTTTGGATGCAAGTGTTTTGTGCATAATAATGGCAAAGATTCCCTAGGAAAATTTGACCCCAGAAGTGTTGAGGGAGTATTCTTGGGATATTCATCACATAGCAAAGATTATAAAATGTATAATAAAAGAACTATGTGTGTAGAAGAAAGTATACATGTTGTCTTTGATGAAACTAACATTCTTGCTGAGAGACAGGAACCTGAAGATGAGGAGCTTGGACTGGTAAGAAGCAGTGATCACATTGAAGCAAGCATGGAAGGTGGAACAGGTGATGGACCAGGTTCAACTACCCCAAGCATCATGACAGGGGGAATTCAACATATGCAACCTGGCCCTGATCCTGCTCCACAGCAACAAGACACCATGGAATCGTCTAGGAATGAACAACTGGTACTTAAACCACACAGATATCAGAGTTCTCACCCTCTTGAGAACATCATAACAGATTTGACATTCGGAATCAAAACAAGATCATCCTTGAAAAATCTGTGTGTGTTTGATGCCTTTGTATCCATGATCAAACCAAAGAACATTGAGGAAGCCCTACAAGATGTTGATTGGGTGATGCCATGCAAGAAGAGCTGAATCAGTTTGAAAGAAGTCAAGTATGGCACTTGGTACCCAGGCCACTAGACAGATTAGTGATTGGCACCAAGTGGGTCTTCAGGAACAATCTTGATGAGGATGGAATTGTTATAAGAAATAAGGCAAGATTAGTTGTTCAAGGGTATAGTCAAGAAGAAGGAATTGACTATAATGAGACCTTTGCCCCTGTGGCAAGACTGGAGGCAATCATACTTCTTATAGTATTTGCTGCACACATGGAATTCACTCTTCATCAGATGGATATTAAGAGTGCCTTTATCAATGACTATCTGAAAGAAGATGTATTTGTCAAGCAGCCTCCAGGTTTTGAAAGCAAAGAGTCATCTGACCATGTATACAAACTCGATAAGGCTCTGTATGGTCTCAAACAAGCACCAAGAGCATGGTACGAACGATTAACAAAATTCCTACTAGAACATGGGTACAAACGAGGCAAAATTAACAATACCTTGTTCTTAAAGGAAAAGGGTAAGGATCTCCTGGTTGTGCAAATATACGTGGATGATATTATATTTGGGGCGACTTCTAAAAAATTGAGCAAGGAATTTGCTATGCTTATGGGGAGTGAGTTTGAGATGAGTATGATGGGTGAGCTAAACTTCTTCTTAGTCTTGAAAATTAAGCAAAACCTAAATGGAACAATGATCCACCGACAAAAGTATGTAAAAGAATTGCTCAAGAAGTTTAAAATGGAAGACTCAAAGGAAATAGACACTCCCATAGCCACAGCTACAAAATTGGATGTTGATGAACCTAGTTCATCCGTTCATCAGAAGCTATACAGAGGGATGATTTGGTCTATATTATATCTCACTGCCAGCAGACCTGATATTGTGTTCAGCGTGGACTGTGTGCTAGGTTTCAGGAAAATCCAAAGGAGTCCCACCTCACTGCAGTGAAGAGAATTTTGAGATATTTGAAAGGCACCACTGATTTGTGCCTTTGGTATCCTAAAGGTAGTAATTTCGACCTTGTACGATATGCTGATGCTGATTATGCAGGCTTCCTGGTTGATAGGAAAAGTACTTCAGGTATGGCTCACTTTCTGGGATCATTCCTTGTGTCTTGGGCTACCAAGAAACAAAATTCAGTAGCATTGTCTACTGCTGAAGCTGAATATGTGGTTGCAGCCTCATGTTGTGCCCAGCTGCTATGGATCAAGCAACAACTCATGAATTTTGGTATTGATGTGGGATGCATTCCTATTTTCTGTGATAACACTAGTGCTATTAGTATGACGAAGAACTCGGTTCATCACAAGAGGACTAAGCACATAGATGCTAGGCACCATTTCCTAAGGGATAACTAGAAAAGGGAATGATCTTAATTGAACTTTGTGCTACTGATCATCAAATTGCTTATATATTCACTAAAGCACTTAGTAGGGAGCATTTTGAGAGAAACGGACTGGAACTAGGGATGATTAAGATCACCTTATTGGAAAAAAAACTGAAAAAATGAAAAAAAAATTGGCTAGAAAATTTTAATTAGGTACTTAATCAGATTAATAATTTCTCAGTCTCATACTGTAAAAAGTATACTCTTATGCCATGTTTTGATATGACTCACTGATCACAAATGAAATTTTTTCTATCTTTGCAAATTGAGGCTTGATCAAGAGGATTCTGAAATGATGAACCTCGTTCATCGTGCTGGTTCATCTGAAAGGCGAGGTATGTGTTCTACACTCTGCAAACTTTGAAATACTAATAATTAAATCATGAGCAGAACTCTGCCCAAACTCAAAATCTTTTCAAAGCCTATCCATTTGACTTTGAACCAGTTCTGTTTCAACAAGAATCCTCACCAAATTAAAATACCTAGATTCTAGGGAAGCCTTAACCGTCAATTCAAAACTAAAAGTTTATTCAAGCCATCCCCTCCCTTACAAAACCATTCCTAAATTTTCGATGACTCAGGTAACATCTGTCCCAAGTCTTTCTTCTGAGGTCATCTCTGATGTTGCTGAAAAACTTAGAAAATAGGTTCATACTGGTTGGGTCTGTAATAGATGTGGAGTTTCCAGAAACAATAAGAATAGGTGGTAAAAATTAAATTAAAAAAAATGAGAGTGAGGGAGTACGGAGTAATGAGAAAGGGAAAAGGGAAAGAAGTGGTTGATTCTTCACCCACCTCTAAATCTGTTAGAATGGCTATTTTTGGAGCTGAACCAGAAAAGGAAGAAAGTAGCAAGAACGCAGGGGGAAGTGAATCAGGAGAAACGGAAGGGTTAGTAAATTTAGGAAAGCACACAGATTAACCTAGTTCATCTACTGAGGAAACCCTGGCGGATCTGCTGAAAATATTAGGCGATAATTACAATCCAAAGAAGAAAAGAACTTCTAAAGCTCAAACATCTGGAACAGCAAGAGAAAGTAAGAAAAGAAAAGTTGCTCCTTCTGAGACTTCTAATATTTATCTTCCAAGAGGAAGAAATACAAGGATCAAGGTAAAGCAAAGTGAGGACGAGTTGAAGAGAGCTTTAGAGGAGAGTAAGAAGAAAAGAGTGAATAAAAAGGGAAATAAAAGGTTGTTGAACCTATTGAGGTTGTTGAAGTGGATGAGATGGACCTGGTCCATCAAACTGAAAAAGTGGCAGAGGTAGAGGTTCAGACCCCTAAGCTCAAGAAAGCCAATACTTGCTCAAAGAAGTCTTCATCTGTTTCTAAGTCAGCTGAACCGTCCATCTTGGCTAAATGAACTAGGTTTGCAGTTTTTCCAAGCCTTAATTTCCTAGTCTATCTAGAACTTTCAGTGACCCAGATTCAGAATTTTTTGTTTGTTGCTCATGTTTTAATTGTTTTTGTTTCATTTTGTGGATTGTAGCAGAATCATATTCTCTCTATCAATGAAATCTGATGCTTTTTGC
Source organism: Nicotiana paniculata (assembly GCA_005239505.1). NCBI lineage: Eukaryota > Viridiplantae > Streptophyta > Magnoliopsida > Solanales > Solanaceae > Nicotiana > Nicotiana paniculata. Next base: position 39,354 of record MDKI01138547.1, on the reverse strand, counting down.
TCTGATTCAGTATCTCTATTTTTTGATAGTTTGAATTCTTAGTTGATTATTGATGATTAATCCATGATTGCATATGCAGTTGTCTCAATGGCGATGAGTAATAATTAATAAATCTTGTAAGTGTATCATTTTGCAAACTTTTCGATGATGCCAAAAGGGGGAAGATATGTGCTGAACTTTTTCAAAAAAAAAAATTAAGTGATATTTATAATCTAATGAACCTAGTTACTCTATGATTAATGCTTAAAAACATACCCTGTATTTGAAGTGTATACAGGATTAAGCACAGAGTTTGTCATCATCAAAAAGGGGGAATTTGTTGACCCATGTCACTGCATAGTTTTGAAGATTGACAAAAGGCTGACCAGTTGAACCAGGTCCATCAGAGCACACATCTTGAACTAACTAGCTGGCACATGAACCGTATATGCTTAGGAGATGTTTTGAATATGAAATATCAATGAACCAAGAGATTGTCTCCTAATACGAAAAGGTTGCAAACTGATCTGATTAATTGAAGACGAATTCAGCAAGGAAAGTAACAAAAGAAAGGAAGTTGAGTTTGATTCGAATTGGTTCACCCAGGTAGAGTTGAACTGGTATTGGAAGACAAGATTAACGACTGACTCTATAAATACTTGATATATTTCTGCTGGAATTCAAGACGCACAAAGCTGAAGTGAATCAAAATCTGAAAGCAAAATTCCCAGAGTTATTTTTTCTAGCAGAATCATTGTGCGATGCAAAGGCTACAATTCAACTAGAAGAACCAGTTCCATCTGATTGTTTATTGAGTCTAGTTGATTGTAGTAGGAGTTTTTAATATTGTATCTTTCAGCCTTCATAGAAGCAATTGTAATAGGCACGTATTGATCAAGTTAGAGTTAACTTGAGGTTTGTAGAAATTAGCTAGGGGCTAGTTACTACAAAGGGTTAGAGTTAATCCTTAGGATTACAAAAGAGTTTATTTTGGAAGTCCGTTTGGCTCTGAGTTTTTAGTGAAGAGTTGAGAAAATCCTACTGAGGAGTAGGTCATGGTTTTTTCACATTTTGAGCTAGGTGTTTTCCACATAAAAATCTTTGTGCTTTTACTTTACTGCTTTTTATTATTCCGCAACAGTAGTAGTTGGAACACGAAGAAGAACCAGGTTCTTCCACTGAGACAGCACTCGAAAATTGGGTACCACACAAAGTAACCTATCTTCTTGTGTGGTATTGAAGTCTAAAACATCAGATGATTATTATGATGGCTCAGGCCGGTTGTCCTTATCCCGTATGTGCATGCTAAATTGTTAAACGTTTTTCATGAATTTTGAAGTGACAAGATATTTGGGGGAAAATAAAGAAGTAATTGTTTATTTAAGGTATTTGGGGGGAAAGGAGGAAGTAGTACATGTTTGTTTACTTTCAGTATTTATTTGAATTATAGTTATCCGTAATGCTTACTGTTTTATCATCCTTGTATGCCTATACTGATATCATATTGTGTTAAATTAATTTGATGGACCTTAGTGAGTGTCTAATCTGACCTCTCGTCACTACCTCCTTGAGGTTAGGCGGGAGACTTACTGAGTAAACGTTGTTTTTGTACTCATGCTACACTTGCTGTGCATTTTTATTGCACAGGTACTTTCATAGTGACATGGATGGTTTGGAGACATAGGCGAGCTACATCATCCGGAGGTGATCCGTAGCTGACAGAGTCTCCCTCGTATTGTATTACTTTATTTATTTTAATTTCCTTGTCCAATTGTATTACGGACAAGCTTTGTAGAAATTGTAAAATTCATAGAATTTTCTCATGCACTTGTGAAACCGGGTTATGGGATGTGTTTGGGATTTAATTGAATAAATGGAATAGTTTACCTGTCGTATTTATCAAGTTGTCACGACTCAAAATCTATTAAGGTTGTGATGGCGCCGGACACCACCGTCAGGCAAGCCAATCATTAATTAGTTGAAATAAATTTTTGTTTTAACATTTTTCGAAATTAATACCTTTCACTTACAAGTCATAAAAGCGAATAAAAATTTATCAAATAAATACGATAGGTAAACTATTCCATTTATTCAATTAAATCCCAAACACATCCCAGAACCCGTTGTCACAAGTGCATGAGCAAATTCTAAGAATTTTACAATTTCTACAAAGCTTGTCCAAAATACAATTGGACAAGGAAATTAAAATAAATTAATACAATACGAGGGGGACTCTGTCAGCTACAGATCGCCTCCGGATAATGCAGCTCGCCTAAGTCTCCAATCCAGCCACATCGTTATGAAGGTACCTGTGCAATAAAAAGGCACAGCAAGCGTAGCATGAGTACGAAAACAACGTGTACTCAGTAAGATGCCCAACCTCAGAGAGGTAGTGACGAGAGGTCGACTTGACACTCACTAAGGTCCAACAATATAATTTAACAAAATATGATGAAAACGGTAGGCATGTAAAGGTAGTAAAGCAGCAAATATATAAGGCACTAAAATCCAAGTAAATACTGAAAGTAAATAAGCAATTACTACTTCCTCTTCCCCCAAATATCTGTCAAATCAATATCCATGAATTCAGTAACAATTTATCATGCGCATACGGGATAAGGACAACCGGCCTGAGCCATAAAAATAATCATGTATGTGCACTGCCGAGGGTCGAACAACCCGAACCATAAGTGCATCTTTGCCATAAAATAATCATATCTATGCATTGCCGAGAGTCGAACGGCCCGAACCATAAGTGCATCTTTCAATCCGCCGTGGCGTACGTCCTGCTCCCATGAGAGTGGGGGAAATAACACTCCGCTCGCAGAATGTAAATTGCAAAGCGGTCACATGCATTCATGCACAATCAACAGTCCACCCCGACTACGTCAAGAAAACAAATACTCAAGTAAATGACAAATTTCTCTTTTAAAAATCAAAAAATAGTATTTAAATCCTTTCTCGAAATTCATTTGCTAAGTTTTATAATATTCAACAATATAACCTTATCCGGAATACAATTATCCACGGAGGAGTCAATTCTATTTTATATGATTAAGAAGGTACACTCTAGCCTTCGTAGGAAATAAGTTACAAATTCAATAGCATTATTAGTCTAATATCATTGGCAGGATCACATGTACAACACGTAAGGCATGCTAGTAGGTCCTAGACTACCTGGATATGGCATAATAGTAGCTACGCACGGACTCCCGTCACCTCGTGCGTACGTAGCCCCCGCAAATAATAGCATGTATTCATTTAGTTCACCTATGGGGACAATTCCCCCTCACAAAGTTAGAAAGAAGACTTACCTCGCTCCGAAATTCCATAACCGGCTTCCAAGCCCTTCGGACGACTCCAATGGACGCACAACGCCCCAAAACTATCCAAATAACGACAAACCAATAAAAATATACTATAATATTTGCAACAATTCAAATTACATAAATTCCCAAATCCGCTCAAAGAATTGACCAAAATGCCCTCGGGCCCACGTGCCCGGATTCCGAAATTTTTCGAAGATAATGATTACCCATAGCCTTGGTAACTCAAAATGCAAATTCTAGGTTTTTCTTCAAAATTTTCAACTTTTCCACAATTTTTCATGATTTTCCATGTTAAAATCTAGACATAATCCAAGTAATTAACTTGCAATAGGTGGGATTGACTTATCTCCAAGTTGCTAGGTGAATATCCCTCTCAAGAAGCACCAAAAATCGCCCAAGAATGAAGAAATGAGCAAAAATGCTCAAACCCCAGCTTTAAACACTCACTGCCCAGCGATCTTCGCACACGTGGCCAATTCTTCGCGCATGTTGTCTTCGCACCCGCGGCCAATTCTTCGCGCTCGTGGTGCCTGGCCAGCCCATGCCTTTTCGCTTTTGTGACTCGTGCCCCGCATCCGCGAGCTCGCACCTGCGGCCATCCAAGCGCAGGTGCGATCACACCAGAAGCTGGGAGCTTCAGCTTATGCTCTCCAAGTTCGAACTTGGTCTGAGGCTCGTCCAGTTAACACACGAGGCCCCCGGGGCCCAACCCGAACATACCAACAAGTTCCAAAACATAATTTGGACCCGCTCGAGGCCTCAAATCACATCAAACAACGCCGAAACCACGAATCGCACCCCAAATCCAAACTTTATGAACTTGAAATTTCAAACTTCCACCTCCGATGCCGAAACCTATCAAATCACGTCCTATTGACCTCAAATTTTGCACACAAGTCATATTTGACATTACGGACCTGCTCCAATTTCCGGAATCGCATTCCGACCTCGATATCAAAATTTCATTTCCGGTCGATTTATCAAAAACCTTCAAATTTCTATCTTTAGCCAAATGACCTCAAAATGACCTACGGACATCCAAATTCACTCCTGATCGCGCTCCCAACTCCAGAATCACCATACGGATCTATTCCCAGGCTCGGAATCCTAAACGGACATCAATAACACTGAAATTCCTTACATCCCAAATTTATGCAATTCTTCTAGAATGCTATCTTCCATAATATACGCCGAAACGCTCCCGGGCTATCCAAAACCTTATCCGGACATACTCCCAAGTCTGAAATTATCATACGAACCTGCAAGAACCTTCAAATTCTGATTCGGAGGTCGTTTACTCAAAATTCAAATCTTAGTTGATTCTTCCAACTTAAGGCTTCCGAATTGAGAATTTTCTTTCCAAATTAACTCTAAACTTCCCGAAATTCAATTCCGACCACGCCCACGGGTCATAATACCTGAAACGAAGCTTCTCACGGCCTCAAACCGTTGAACAACGCGCTAGAGCTCAAAACGATCGGTCGGGTCGTTACATTCTCCCCCACTTAAACAGACGTTCGTCCTCGAACGTACTAAGAACTGCTCTGGAGTTATCTGAAATAACCGTTTAACACCTCGAGCACCTGCCCGTGCTACCACAACCCAGTTGATCACATTAGCTTGATCAAATCTGAAGATATCCTCTTTTATCCACATAATAAGCTCGGAATCCAGTTCCAACACCTGAAATTTCTCTGCCAGGCCTAGTTCGAATATATACGAACACCATATCAACTACCACACGATATACCAGAACTTGACTGCATACCTGTGCTGAATTAGCACCATGCACCGCATAATTCATCATCTGACCACAACGACACTCCCTGAACCTTAATAGCCAAAATTCCATGAATCTGATGCTCCCAAGGCACCTTATGACATATACATACATCCTGCTATAATGCTGGCGATGCCACTACAACGGAGGAGACGAGTAGAAATTCATAACCAACTGCAGAGTTAACAAATCATTGAATATCTCGTCTTGACTAAAATCATCACCTCATTATGAACCGAATAATGGTACTTGTTCTTTAATGTATTTCACATGATCATATCGCACTTGATCCCTGATCCAATAATCTCATCTCACCCAGCATGAACTGCTCGGACAACAGATCACCCCAAACATAACCAACAGTCTCACATGACACCACAATGCGCCAATAGGCCATAACTCGAACATGATACCTAAATAAATGACTCAGGAAAAGACTACTCGAATCACGCATCTTATTATGAACTCTTCTCAGAAAATAGAAAGTAAAACACAAGAAAAACAAATATAGGAATCTTACTCATCATCCTACTGTTGCAGCGTGCAACCCGATCCAAATAACATACCCGTGGCGGCGTGCATCCCGCTCCCACCATAAAACTCACATAAGGAAAATATACATGGAGCTAAATTGCCCACTATTACACATTACCGAATATCGGTCACAAGCACGCTAGGTGCATAATACCACCCTGGGGAGACTGATAAATCCACATGCTACAAAACTTAAGAACAACTGAGGTGCGATATATATATATATATACATACTCTGAAATCTCAAGAGCCCTCTTGCTCATATAACATCATCACTACGCTGAATCTTAACACATAGGAATTCTCAAGTCGTTTCACAACTCACACGGCACAATAATAACCTTACATGAATGAACGAAGATGGAACAACATCCGATATTCCAACACCCCTCCTTGAGGAGCGCTATACTAAAAGGAACACATCTGACTCATAGGAAGCCCATAATCATATTTAATTCCATCCACAAACATCGAGTCTACCTTGCTCGCATCGAACTAGGCTAATAGATTTATCTAGGTCCATATTAACCCACTTCCTCTCATAATACGCAAGAACGACCATCATAGCCGGGACAAACACCCCATAATCCAAAACCGAATGAACTGAAAGCCTTCAAGGCATAAATTCTCAAACAAGCAATATTGCACTTCCTTATACTTGGTCTAAATATTCAATCAATCAGGTGACTACCTGTCTCAATTATACCATCTTCCCATGGTCACGCTCTCACGACCTTCCACGAGGTAACAAGTCTGCACATCCGCATCACCGACCACACTAATACTGCAAAACACATCAAGAACCCATGACCAGGGTACAAAGCCTCTTTCACCAAATATCGATCTCATGTGACACTGAAGATAACACCAGATTACTCTGGACTTTCAAATCACTTTTTCTTGATCATCCGAGTTCATGACATCCTCGCTAACACCGAACCGCAATCTCGATTCTTACTCCCAGTTACATACTGCTTACCGCAACTAACATGCCAATATGAGATAGCGCATGAATTCCATCATAACTTCCGAACCACTAATAGGTTGAACACTTCATCATATAGAAACTTTTACTTAAATCAATTCAAGAGTACCATCTCAACACACGAGTGAATTCTCACAATCACCCAACACGCAAATCCTTAAGTAGTGGTCTGAACCACCATAAAACCTTCCGGGATCTGCCTACACCTGACAGGACATAGCACTCGAATGTTCCCACATGAAATCTATTACAACGGCCGACAAGCCCCGCACACACCGGCTCAAACCACATGCATAACTTAATCACATCGACGGAACTGATCACTGGCGTAAATGTGCTATTTCAACCATGGCTAATCAATCTATCTTCTTTTAATCATCTTTAATTTCCTCAGAAATAATAGTAACTTCCTTCAACTCATAACAAACTCAACCCTCACTCATCACGAGTGACCTTGATTCACGAGACCATGCTGCCTAAATCCCGAAAACCGTCTCGTACCCTCGTGATATTCTTTCTACAACCCAGAGTTTATTTCTCTCACACCTCCAATACTATCCTGCATGCTGAAAATAACATAGAACACCCCAGCCATCTTCTTTTTTTCACAGAAATTACTCTGCAAAAGCTCGATTCTCGATCATACTGCTGCTTGAAACCCTTAAACGCCACATTCTTAACTTTTGAATTCACTAGGACCGCTATTGAGAGTCACCCACTTTGACTGGCCCCAAATACAATCACCCCAAGGCTCTTCTAGCACACGAACACCCTTTTCAATAAAGCACGTGATTGAGTCACTACCCTTACAATTCGTCTATGCATTAAGCATAAATTCTTAATCTTCCAAAGCCTAACCCTGGTCCAATAGGACCAACTTTTGCACACATTTATCAAATCACATGCACAATTACCATTTTACTCCTTTCCCTTAGCTGCAATAACTTGCCATTACGCCGACAATCCGTAACCCCCTGAGAACACAATCCTACAACCCAACTGCAGGTGGTGGGACTCTCGCACTTAGACCGAAGCTACTCCTTGCAGCACTCTAGACCCTGCTGCGATCCTATCTCCCTTGTTCGCATGATTTTGCTTAAGCAATTCTCTAGAATCATTCACACATCCTGCCTCCTGCTGAACAGCCACTAGAATCCCTCACATAAACTTGCCAACCACACGACCGCTAACCTACTCACAGGAGGTAACCCACCTATGTAATTCACCAACTGACACGTTCCAACGACGATGTACTGCACTATCTCTACGATATCAATACTCCATCCTATGCCCTACTTTATTTACCAACTTTAATAGTCCGTCCTCTCCTCATGGACATCCATTAAATGCGCGACAATATCTTCTAATTCCAAGTTATGTTGTCGCTCCCCCACTTTGCGATTGCTTGACTTCCGCTTCTTACACCTGGCATCCTAGAAATGGAACCACCGCCTAGCCTCAATTCAACATCATTCTTTGTAGCTCTTAAACCAGCAGATCACCACGACTTCAAAATCTCTGAAGATCATCTTTCTCTAGCTGCCTTCATTATCAACACTTATCCGGTACTGAACCACCGCGCCTCACGGTCTCTGACAGCCGCTTCTTCAATAATTCTTCACAATACTCTGACCCCATGCAACCGAAGAAGCCATAACACTAACAAACTTAACATATTCCATTCTATCTGTGACGACACCACATCACATGTGCATATCCCACCTCACTTGAAGACACCAAGTCTTACTGTTTTATCAATCCCAATCAGACCATTCATAATCCTAATGACTTTCCTCTGCCGGAACTAAAATGCTGAAATCTCGAATTTGCGCCCTGAGAAGACCTCCCTTCAAGCCATTCATCACCCCCAACATACGGGCAAGCATTCTATCATCATATCGACATCGCGCGATAACCAATCGTAAGCATCATCACTACCTTAGCATAGCCTTAAGGCTCTCAGAAATACAGCTACTGAGCTGAAACAACATATTATCCTTCTGCAGGGCCATAACAACAGCCCCCAACCAATTACACATGGAAAACATCTCGCATCATATCCATAGCACCATTTCAATTCCTCAAATTCCCGATTCATAACAAGCGCTTCACGACGTATAAGATTGAGTAGGAAGAAACATAGGCATAAACCTTAAAGGAATCAAATCGCACAATGAGGAATCAAGAAGGGAAGTACTCCTAACAGCCCGGTAGCCTCTCGAAGATAAGTACGGACGTCTCCGTACCGATCCGCAAGACTCTAGTAGACTTGCTCATGACTCGTGAGACCTAAGGGAATCTAGAGCTCTGATACCATATTGTCACGACCTAAAATCTATTAAGGTCGTGATGGCACCGGACACCACTGTCAGGCAAGCCAATCATTAATTAGTTGAAATAATTTTTTGTTTTAAAATTTTCGAAATTATTACCTTTCACTTACAAGTAATAAAAGCAAATAAAAATTTATCAAATAAATACGACAGGTAAACTATTCCATTTATTCAATTAAATCCCAAACACATCCAGAACCCGGTGTCACAAGTGCATGAGCAAATTCTAAGAATTTTACAATTTCTACAAAGCTTGTCTGAAATACAAGTGGACAAGGAAATTAAAATAAATAAAATAATACAATACGAGGATGATTTTTCTTGCTACGGATCGCCTCCGGATGATGCAGCTCGCCTAGGTCTCCAAATCAGCTATGTCACTATGAAAGTACCTGTGCAATAAAAATGCACAGCAAGTGTAGCATGAGTACAAAAACAATGTGTAATCAGTAAGTCGCCCGCCTAACCTCAGAGAGGTAGTGACGAGAGTTTGGGTTAGATATTCACTATCCGTACATCATTGTCAGGCAAGCCAATCATTAAATAGTTAAGTTAAATTTTCCTGCGTTAGCATTTATGAAAATCATTACCTTTCACTTTATTACATAACAACTAAATAAAATCCATTAAGTAAATATAATGGTTTAAATATTCCATTTTAGAAAATATATCCCAACGCATCCCAGAACCCGGTGTCATAAGTACATGAGCAAATTCTAAGAAATTCACAAATACTATAAGTTTGTCCGAAATACAAATTGGATAAGGAATTTAAACTGGAAATAAATACAATATATGGGAGACTCTGTCAGCTGTGGATCGCCTCCGGATGATGCAGCTCGCCTAAGTCTCCAACCATCCACGTCGCTATGAAAGTAATTGTGCAATAAAAATGCACAGCAAGTGTAGCATGAGTACGAAAACAATGTGTACTCAGTAAGTCGCCCGCCTAACCTCAGAGAGGTAGTGACGAGAGGTCGAATTAGACACTCACTAAGGTCCAACAAATTAATTTAGAACAATATGATATCAGTAATAGGCATACGAGGATGATAAAACAGTAAGCATTACGGATAAATGTAATTCAAATAAATACTGAAAATAAATAAACAGTTACCACTTCCTCATTTTCCCCCAAATTTCTTAAATAAACAATTACTTCTTTATTTACCCCCAAATATCTTGTCACTTCAAAATTCATGAAAAAAATTTAACAATTTAGCATACGCATATAAGGACAACCGGCCTGAGCCATAAAATAATCATGTATGTGCACTGCCGAGGGTCGAACGGCCCGAACCATAAGTGCACCTTTGCCATAAAATAATCATATGCAATGCCGAGGGCCGAACGATCTGAACCATAAGTGCATCTTTGAATCTGCAGTGGCGTACGGCCCGCTCCCATGAGAGTGGGAAAATAACACTCCGCTCGCGGAATGTAAATTGCGAAGTAGTCACATGCAGTCATGCACAATCAACAGTCCACCCCGACTACGTCGGAAAAACAAATACTCAAGTAAATGATATATTTCTCTTTTTAAAATCATAAAATAGTATTTAAATCCTTTCTCGAAATTCATTTTCCAAGTTTTATAATATTTAATAATATAACCTTATCCGGAATACAATTGCCCACGGAGTAAATCAATTCTCTTTCTAGTTGATTAAGAATATGAACTCTAGTCTTCTTTAGATATTCAATTAATATTTCGATTATATTAGCAGTCTGATATTACAGGCAAGATCAGAGGTACAACAGGTAAGGCATGCTAATGGGTCCTAGACTACCCGGACATGGAATAATGGTAGCTACACACGGACTCCCGTCACCTCGTGCGTACGTAGCCCCCGCAGATAGTAGCACATACTTAATTAGTTCACCTAAGGGGACAATTCTCCCTCACAAAGTTAGAAAGGAGACTTACCTTGCTCCGAAGTTCCATAACCGGCTTCCAAGCCCTTCCGAAGACTCCAATGGATGCACAACGCCCAAAAACTATCCAAATAACGGCAAACCAATGAAAATATGCTCTAATATTTGCAACAGCTCCAAATTATATAATTTCCCAACCTCGCTCAGTGAATTGACCAAAATTCCCTCGGGCCCACGTGCCCGAAATCCAAAATTTCTCGAAGATATATTCTACCCATAGCCTTACTAACTCAAATATACGATTTACTCTAAATTCCATGGTCAAATTCGTGGTAGAAATTTAAAATAACATTTCTAGGTTTTTCCTCAAAAATCCCAATTCTACTAATTTCTATGTCTAATCCATGCATATAATCTTGTATTTAACTTTAAAACGGGAGGAATTTACTTACCTTGTAATGCATGATAAAAATCCCCCTTTAAAGCCTCCCAAAATCGCCCATGCCAAGATGAAATAGTGAGGAAATGGCCAAAAATCATGGTTATAAACATTCTGCCCAGACGACCCCTTCTATGCGATCACACTCCCTTCACGCGATCGCATAAGCCAATCTCAAGAGCCTCCAAAATTTCCTCTGTGCGATCGCTACAAAACCCTGTGATCGCATAGGCCAACCCAACAACCTTCACAAATTACCTCTATTCGATCGCAAAAAACTCCCCGCGATCGCATAAGAAAATTCCCAGGGCCTCCAAATCTTCCTCTATGCAATCGCATACACTGCCACGCGATCGCATAGGCCAAATCCCAGCAGCCTCCAATCCTTCTATGCGATCGCATACCCACTCACGCGATCGCATAAAGTAAAAACTTGCTTCACTCACACCAGAAAACCAACAATCCTCGCAAGACAAGAATCGACCCGTTAAGTATCCCAAACATGCCCGAGGCCCTCGGGACCTCAACCAAAACTACCAACCAGTCCCAATACCTCATTCGAACTTAGTCGAGCCTTGAAATCACATCAAACAACATCGAAATCACGAATCGCAGTCCGATTCAAGCTTAATGAACTTAGAACTTCAAACTTCTATGATGCCGAAACCTATCAAATCACGTCCGATTGACCTCAAATATTGCACACAAGTCACATTCAACATTACAGACCTGCTCCAACTTTTGGAATCACATTTCGACCCCTATATCAAAATTTCCACTTCCGATCGGATTTTTCAAAAACCTTCAAATTTCTATCTTTAGCCAAATGACTTCAAAATGACCTACGAACATCCGAATTCACTTCCGATCGCGCTCCCAACTCCAGAATCACCATACGGAGCTATTCCCAGGCTCGAAATCCCAAACGGACATCAATATCACTGAAATGCACATCAAGCCAAACTTAGAAAATTTCTTCAAAACTGCTGACTTGCACAATATATGCCGAAATACTCCAGGGTTATCCAAAGCCCGATCCGGACATACGCCCAAGTCCAAAATCATCATACGAACCTGAAACGGAGCTGCTCATGACCTCAAACTGTTGAACGACGCGCTAGAGCTCAAAACGACCGGTCGGGTCGTTACATTCTCCCCCACTTAAACAGACGTTCGTCCTCGAACATTCCAAGAACTGCTCTGGAGTTATCTGAAATCATTGTTTAACACCTGGAGCACTTGCCTGTGCTACCACAACCCAGTTGAGTACATTATCTTGATCAAATCTGAAGATTTCTTCTTTTATCCATATAATAAGCTCAGAACCTAGTCCCAACACCTGAAATTTGTCTGTCAGGCCTAGTTCCAATATATAAACACTGTATCAACTACCACACGCTATACCAGATATTGACTACATACCTTTGCTGAATTAGCACCATGCACCGCATAATTCATCACATGTCCACAACGACACTCCTTGAACCTTAATAGCCAAAATTCCATGAATCTGATGCTCCCAAGGCACCTTATGACATATATATACATCCTGCTACAATGCTGGCGATACCACCACAACGGAGGAGACGGGTAGAAATTCATAACCAATTGCAGAGTTAACAAATCATTGAATATCTCATCTTGACTAGAATCATCACCTCATTATGAACCAACTGTTGGTAATTGTCCTTCAATGTATTTCACATAATCTTATCGCCCTGATCCCTGATCCAATAATCTCGTCTCACCCAGTATGAACTGCTCAGACAACAAATCACCCCAACATGACCAACAGTCTCACATGACACCACAACGCGCCAATAGGCCATAACTCGAACATGATACATAAAGAAATGACTCAGGAAAAGGCTACTCAACTCATGCAACTTATTATGGACTCTTCTCAGAAAATAGAAAGTAAAACACAAGAAAAATAAATATAGGAACCTTACTCATCATCACATTGTTGCGGCATGCAACCCGATCCAAATAACATACCCGTGGCGGCGTTCCACCCGATCCCATCATAAAATTCACATAAGGAAATACACACGGAGCTGAATTGCTCACTATCACACATTACCGAATATCGGTCACAAGCACGTTAAGTGCATAATACCATCCTGGGGAGACTGATAAGACCATATGCTACAAAACTCAAGCACAACTGAGGTGCGATATATATATACACTCTGGATCTCAAGAGCTATCCTGCTCACATAACATCACCACTACACGGGATCTCAATACATAAGAAATCATCAAGCCATTTCACAACTCACATGTCAAAATCATAATATTACCTAAATTTGACGAAGACGGGACAACACCGGATATCCCAACACCCCTCCTTGAGGAGCACTATACTGAAATGAACATATCTTCCTCACATGAAGCCCATAATCATATTTAAATCCATCCACAAACATCGATTCTACCTTGCTCGCACAAAACTAGGCTAATATCCTTACCTGGGTCCATATTAACCCACCTCCTTTCATAATATGCAAGAACAAATAGCTAGGACAACATCCCATATTCCACAACCAACTGGACTAAACGCCTTCCTGGCATAAATTTTCAAACAAGCAATATTGCACTTCCTTATACTTGGTCCAAATATTCAATCTATTAAGTGAATACATGTCACACTCATACGATCATCCCGTGTTCACGCTCCCACGACTTCCATATGAGGTAACAAGTCTGCACATCCGCATCACCGATCACACTAATGCTGCAAAGCAAATCAAGAATCCCATAACCAGGATACAAATCCTCTCTCATCAAACATCGATCTCAGATGACGCCGAAGTTATCACCTGCTTACCCTGAACTTTCAAATCAATTTTTCTTGCTCATCCGAGATCATGACATCCTTGATAACATCGAACCGCAATTTCAATTCTTACTCTCAGTTACATACTGCTTACCGCACCTAACATGCCAATATGAGATTGCGCAAGAATTACATCGTAATCTCTGAACCACTAATAGGTGAATACTTCATCATATAGAAACCTTTTACTTACCTCAATTCAAGAGAACAATAACAATACTCGAGGGAATTCTCACAATCACCCAACATGCAAATCCCTAGGTAGTGATATGAACCACCATAAACCTTCCGAGATCTGCCTATACCTGACAAGACCTAGCACTCGAGTGCTCTCACAAGAAATCTATTATGATGGCCGACAAGCCCCGCACATACCAGCCCAAATCACATGCATAATTTAATTACATCGAAGAAACTAATCACTACCGTACCTGTGCCATTTCAACCATGGCTAATCAACATATCTTCTTTTAATCATTCTTAACTGCCTCAGAAATAATAGTAACTTCCTCCAACTCATAGCAAACTCAACTCTCACTTATCCCAAGTGACCTTGATTCACGAGACCATGTTGTCTCAGTCTCACAACCCATCTCATACCCTCATGAAAATCTTTCTACAACCCGGAGTTTAGTTTATTTCTCTCACTCCCCCAATGCTATCCTGCATGCTGAAACATATCATAGAACACTCCAAACATTTTCCTTCTCTCATGAATTATGCTGCGAAAGCTCAAATCTTAATTATACGACTGCCTTTAACCCTTAAACGTCGCATTCTTAACTTTGAATTCACTAGGACCGTTATTGAGAGTCACCCACTCTGACTGGTCCCGAATACAATCAACTCTAAGTCTCTTCTAGCACATGAACACCATTTTCAATGAAACACGTGACTGAGTCACTACCCTTACAACTCGCCTATGTCTTAAGCATAAATTTTAAATCTTTCAAAGCTTATCTTTGTTCTGATAGGTTGAGCGGGGGTTGAGTTTGTTATGAGTTGAAGGAAGTTACTATTATTCCTGAGGAAATTAAATATGATTAAAAGAAGATAGATTGATTAGCCATGGTTGAAATGGCACATTTACGGCAGTGATCAGTTCCGTCGATGTGATTAAATTATGCATGTGGTTTGTGCCGGTGTGTGCGGGGCTTGTCGGCCGTCGTAATAGATTTCATGTGGGAGCATTCGAGTGTTATGGTATGTCAGGTGTAGGCGGATCCCAAAAGGTTTTATGGTGGTTCAGACCACTGTTTAAGGATTTGCGTGTTGGGTGATTGTGAGAGTTCACTCGTGTGTTGAGATGGTACTCTTGAATTGAGTTAAGTAAAAGGTTTCTATATGATGAAGTGTTCACCCTATTAGTGGTTCGGAAGTTATGATCGGATTCATGCGCTATCTCATATTGGCATGTTAGGTGCAGTAAGTAGTTTGTAACTGGGAGTAAGAATCGAGATTGCGGTTCGGTGTTGGCGAGTATGTCATGAGCTCGGATGAGCAAGAAAAAGTAATTTGAAATTCCAAAGTAAGCTGGTGTTATCTTCAGTGTCACCTGAGATTGATATTCGGTGAAAAAGGCTTTGTACCCTGGTCATGGGTTCTTGATGGGTTTTGCGGTATTAGTGTGGTCGGTGATGCGGATGTGCAGACTTTTTACCTCGTGGAAGGTCGTGGGAGCGTGAACACGGGAAGATCGTATAAGTGTGACAGGTAGTCACCTGATTGATTGAAGATTTAGACCAAGTATAAGGAAGTGCAATATTGCTTGTTTCAGAATTTATTCCTGGAAGGCGTTCGGTTCATTCGGTTGTGGATTGTGGGGTTTTTGTCCCGGCTATGATGGTTGTTCTTGTGTATTACGAGAGGAAGTGGGTTAATATGGACCTAGGTAAATCTATTATCCTAGTTCGGTGTGATCAAGGTAGACTCGATGTTTGTGGATGGCATTAAATATGATTATGGGCTCCGTATGAGTCAGATGTGTTCCTTTCAGTATAGCGCTCCTCAAGGTGGGGTGTTGGAATATTGGATGTTGTTCCTTCTTTCATTCATTCATGTAAGGTTATTATTGTGTCGTGTGAGTTGTCAAACGACTTTAGAATTCCTATGTGTTAAGATTCAGCGTAGTGATGATGTTATGTGAGCAGGAAGGCTCTTGAGATTTCAGAGTTTATATATATATATAGCACCTCAGTTGTGCTTAAGTTTGTAGCATGTGGCTTTATCAGTCTCCCTAGGGTGTTATTATGCACCTACCGTGCTTGTGACTGTTATTCGATAATGTGTAATAGTGTGAAATTTAGCTCCGTGTATATTTTCCTTAAGTGAATTTTATGGTGGGATCGGGTGGCACGCCGCCACGGGTATGTTATTTGGATCGGGTTTCACGCCGCAACAGTAGGATGATAAGTAAGATTCCTATATTTATTTCTCTTGTGTTTTACTTTCTATTTTCTGATAAGAGTTCATAATAATATGCGTGAGTCGAGTAGTTTTTTATTGAGTCATTTCTTTAGGTATCATGTTCGAGTTATGGCATATTGGCGCGTTGTGGAGTCATGTGAGACTGTTGGTTATGTTTGGGGTGATCTGTTGTCCGAGCATTTCATACTGGGTGAGACGATATTATTGGATCAGGGATCAAGTGTGATATGATCATGTGAAATACATTAAAGAACAAATACCATTATTCGGTTCATAATGAGGTGATGATTCTAGTCAAGATCATATATTCAATGATTTGTTAACTCTGCAGTTGGTTATGAATTTTTACCCATCTCCGTTGTAGTGGTATCGTTAGCATTATAGCAGGATGTATGTATATGTCATAAGGTGACTGGGGAGCATCGTATTCATGGAATTTTGGCTATTAAGGTTCAGGGAATGTCGTTGTGGTTAGATGATGAATTATGCGATGCATGGTGCTAATTCAGCACGGGTATGCATTCATGTTCTGGTATATCGTGTGGTAGTTGATACGATGTTCGTATATACTGGAACTAGGCCTGGCAGAGAAATTTCAGGTGTTGGAACTGGATTCCGAGCTTATTATGTGGATAAAAGAGGATATCTTCATCTTTGATCAAGCTAATGTGCTCAACTGGGTTGTGGTAGAACGGGCAGTTGCAAGAGGTTTTAAACAGTGATTTCAGATAACTCCAAAGCAATTCTTAGCACGTTCGAGGACGAACATCTGTTTAAGTGGGAGAGAATGTAACGACCCGACCGGTCATTTTGAGCTCTGGCGCGTCGTTCAGCGGTTTGAGGCTGTGAGCAACTTCGTTTTGGGTATTATGACCCGTGGGCGTGGCCGGAATTGAATTTTCGGGAAGTTTAGAGTTAATTTGGAAAGAAAATTCTCAATTCGGAAGCCTTAAGTTGGAAGAATCAACTAAGATTAGAATTTTGAGTAAACGACCTCCGAATCAGGAGTTGAAGGTTCCTGCAGGTTCGTATGATGATTTCGGACTTGGGCGTATGTCCGGATAAGGTTTTGGATAGCTCGGGAGCATTTCGGCGTATATTATGGAAGATAGCATTCTAGAAGAATTTCATAAATTTGGGATGTAAGGCATTTCAGTGTTATTGATGTCCGTTTAGGATTCTGAGCCTGGGAATAGCTCTGTATGGTGATTCTGGAGTTGGGAGCGCGATCGGAAGTTAATTTGGATGTCCGTTGGTCATTTTGAGGTCATTTGGCTAAAGATAGAAATTTGAAGGTTTTTGATAAATCGACCGGAAATGAAATTTTTATATCAAGGTCGGAATGCGATTCCGGAAGTTGGAGCAGGTCCGTAATGTCAAATATGACTTGTGTGCAAAATTTGAGGTCAATAGGACGTGATTTGATAGGTTTTGGCATCGGAGGTGGAAGTTTGAAATTTCAAGTTCATAAAGTTTGGATTTGGGGTGCGATTCGTGGTTTCGGCGTTGTTTGATGTGATTTGAGGCCTCGATCGGGTCCGCATTATGTTTTGAAACTTGTTGGCATGTTCGGGTTGGGCCCCGGGAGCCTCGGGTGTTAACCGGACGAGCCTCGAACCAAGTTTGAACTTGGAGAGCGTAAGCTGAAGCTCCCAGCTTCTGGTGCGATCGCACATGCGCTTGGATGGCCGCAGGTGCAAGCTCACGGATGCGGGGAACGAGGCGCAGAAGCGAAAAGTCATGGGCTGACCAGGCACCGCGGGCGCGAAGAATTGTCCGCGGGTGCGAAGACAGCAGGCGCGAAGAATTGGTCGCGGGTGCGAAGATCGCTGGGCAGTGAGTGTTTAAAGCGGGGGTTTAAGCTTTTTTGCTCATTTCTTCATTCTTGGCAGATTTTTGGTGCTTCTTGAGAGGTATATTCACCTATCAACTTGTAGGTAAGTCAATCCCACCTATTGCATGTTAATTACTTGGACTATGTCTAGATTTTAACATGGAAAATCATGAAAAATTGTGGAAAAGTTGGAAATTTTGAAGAAAAACCTAGAATTTGCATTCTTGGATTTTTTTAACACGAATTTGAGCATGGAATTAGAGTAAATTGTATATTTGAGTTAGCAAGGCTATGGATAATCATTATCTTTGAAAAATTTCGGAATCCGGGCACGTAGGCCCGAGGGTATTTTGGTCAATTCCTTTTGGGAATTTATATAATTTGAATTGTTGCAAATATTAGAGTATATTTTCATTGGTTTGTCGTTATTTGGATAGTTTTGGGGTCTTGTGCGTCCATTGGAGTCGTCGGAAGGGCTTGGATGATTGGATCCGGTTATGGAATTTTGGAGCGAGGTAAGTCTCCTTTCTAACTTTGTGAGGGGGAATTGTACCCATAGGTGAACTAAATGTATACATGCTATTATTTGCGGGGGCTACATATGCACGAGGTGACGGGAGTCCATGCGCAGCTACTATTATGCCATATCCGGGTAGTCTAGGACCCACTAGCATGCCTTACGTGTTGTACATTGGATCCTGCCAATGATATTAGACTAATAATGCTATTGAATTTGTAACTTATTTCCTACGAAGGCTAGAGTGTACCTTCTTAATCATATAAAAGAGAATTGACTCCTCCGTGGATAATTGTATTCCGGATAAGGTTATATTATTGAATATTATAAAACTTGGCAAATAAAATTTGAGAAAGGATTTTAATACTATTTTGTGGTTTTTAAAAGAGAAATTTGTCATTTACTTGAGTATTTGTTTTCTCGACGTAGTCGGGGTGGACTGTTGATTGTGCGTGACCGCTTCGCAATTTACATTCCGCGAGCGGAGTGTTATTTTCCCCACTCTCATGGGAGCGGGTCGTACGCCACGGCGGATTGAAAGATGCACTTATGGTTCGGGCCGTTCGACCCTCGGCAGTGCATAGATATGATTATTTTATGGCAAAGATGCACTTATGGTTCAGGCCGTTCGACCCTCGGCAGTGCACAGACATGATTATTTTTATAGCTCAGGCCGGTTGTCCTTATCCCGTATACGCATGATAAATTGTTACTGAATTCATGGATATTGATTTGACAGATATTTGGGGGAAGATGAAGTAGTAATTGTTTATTTACTTCCAGCATTTACTTGGATTTCAGTGCCTTAATATATTTGTTGCTTTACTACCTTTACATGCCTACCGTTTTCATCAAATTCTGTTAAATTATATTGTTGGACCTTAGTGAGTGTCAAGTCGACCTCTCGTCACTACCTTTCTGAGGTTAGGCGGGCGACTTACTGAGTACACGTTGTTTTTGTACTCATGCTACACTTGCTATGCATTTTTATTGCACAGGTACCTTCATAACGATGTGGCTGGATTGGAGACTTTGGCAAGCTGCATTATCCGGAGGTATTCCGCAGCTGACAGAGTCCCCCTCGTATTATATTATTTTATTTTAATTTCCTTGTTCAATTGTATTTCGGACAAGCTTTGTAGAAATTGTAAAATTCTTAGAATTTGCTCATGCACTTGTGACACCGGGTTCTGGGATGTGTTTGGGATTTAATTGAATAAATGGAATAGTTTACCTGTCGTATTTATTTGATAAATTTTTATTCGTTTTTATGACTTGTAGGTGAAAGGTAATAATTTTGAAAAATGTTAAAACAGAAAATTATTTCAACTAATTAATGATTGGCTTGCCTGACGGTGGTGTCCGGCGCCATCACGACCTTAATAGATTTTGGGTCGTGATAGAAGGAGCCCCTTTGGAGTCTGTACACACCCCCAGTGAGCGCAGGTACCTACGGAGTGCGAGTGCCGAGTGACGAGTGATTGGGAGGAATGAGTGACAGTGAGGTTGCCCGAGGGGCTGATATGGAGTGACTGTGAGGTATGCTGAGTGATGTTCTACCCGAGGGGCGATTTATGATTCATGTTTTGGCCCGAGGAGCTATTTATGATTTATTTCAATTCACACTAAACTATTTAGGTATTTATTTCTTAAATTGTTGGAAAACACATTTTTCAAAGGATTTTTCTGAAGTTGGTTTTTTAAAGCATGTTGATTTCTATATATATATATATATATATATTATATATATACTATTGGAAACAAAAGGTTGTGCTTATTATGAACTGATGATTTGATCTTATGAGTTTCTTACTGCTTAGACTTTATTTATTTCCATTACTACTGAGTTGGCGTACTCACATTACTCCTTGCACCCCTGTGTGCAGATACAGGTGCTGGTACCGAGCGTTAGTCATCTATTTTCGTGCGGAGCTGGAGTCGCAACATATAGGTGGATGTTCAGCGTCCGCAGCATCTCTTTTTTCCCTTTCTTATTTTGTACCTAGTTCTTCGTTCCGAGGTTTTGTATTATAATAGTAGAACATTATCCTTAGATGCTCATGACATCTTGACTCCGGATCTTGGGGATGGTTTAGACTGTTTAACTGTTTGTTTTGCTTAATAGATTCAGTAATTTATATACGTTTATGAAATGTGGGAAATGAGTTGGAAATTATGGAAAGAACTATAAATATGTGATTGTTGGCTAGCCTAGTTCCACGATAGGCGCCATCATGGCCGGTTTAGGATTTGTGGTCGTGACTAGTTGGTATCAGAGCCGAGGTTATATAGGACTCAACGGTCATGAGCAGTTTTAGTAGAGTCTTGCGGATTAGCACAGAGACGTCTGTACTTATCTTCGAGAGGCTGAAGAACCCTTAGGAAACAATCTCACTTTTCTTGAATTCTGTCGTGTCATTTTGTTGATTCTGGAAATCTAAATTTCTGTTGTGTCATTATCTCACAGATGGTGAGGACTCGCGCTACTGATCAGAGTGATCAGCCACAAGCTAGACCAGCGAGAGGTCGAGGACATGGTAGAGGTAGGGGACCAGCCCGTGCAGCAGTCGGGGCAGTACCAGAGGGTCCACCTACTATTCAGGATCAGGTTCCCGCCGCAGATGCTCCAGCGGGACAGGATCAGGCACCGGCAGTGCCTATTGTTATTCTGGGTCTTCAATAGATCTTGGCTCAGATCTTGACTATATGTACCACCCTTGCTTAGGCAGCTTCCTCTACTTCTAAGGCCGGGGGAGGAAGTCAGACTCCAGTTTCTCGGACACCTGAGTAGGTTACTCAGGGCCTTCAGACATCGGGGGCAGTTCCAGCCCAGCCGGTTGCTCTAGTTCAGTACTTCGTGGTTCCAGCTATGCCAGATGATGAGCAGTGTAGGAGGGAGAGGTTTAGTAAACTTCAACCTCCGACATCCAGTGGTGCTGAGGGCGAGGATGCCTAGGGTTTTCTGGATAAGTGTCAGAGGATGTTGCGTACTGCTGGAATTCTAGAGACCAGTGGGGTCTCGTTTGCTACTTTTCAGTTTTCTAGGGCTGATTTTACTTGGTGGGAGTCCTTTGAGAGGCGTAGGCCTGTTGGTTCAGCACCCCTCACCTGGAAGCAGTTCTCCACTATCTTCTTGGAGAAGTATGTACCCCAGTCTCACAAGGAAGAGCAGAGCAGGCAGGTCGAGCAGCTGCTTCAGGGGGAGCTATCAGTGATGCAGTATGAGATGCGGTTTTCAGAGTTGGCTCGTCATGCCACCGAGTTTGTTACTAGCGATAGGGAGAGGATTAGGAGATTCGTGGATGGCCTCACTTATCAGCTCCGCCTATGACTCGGGAGAGAGTATCATATGCTACCTTTGAGTAGGTTGTTGATATTGCTCGAGATATTGAGTCGGTTCTCCGCCAAGAGCGGGAGGAGAAGGAGGCCAAGAGTCCTCGTGGATCGGGTGGTTCTAGTGGTGCTCCTTCCAGGGGGTAGTTTCGGAATGGTAGAGGACGTTCAGTCAGACCTCCTCAGTCAGTTCACCCAGCCTATAGTCGTGCATCTTCGGGGCATGGTCCCCGCAGTTCTCAGCCAGGCCGTTCTTCATTCGGTGCCCTCCCAGCCCAGAGTGCAGCTCGAGCACCACCATTTCAGAGTTCCTCTATGCATGATTCTTCTAGTGTCCATTCTAGTGCCAGGAGTTTCTATCAGTCCCCGTCTCCAGCTCCAGGGATTCGTTTTGAGTGCAAAGATTTTGGGCACATGTGGAGGTAGTGTCCACTTCGTTTAGGTTGTTCTTCTCAGCAGAGGGGCCAGCCCTCGACTTCGGCTCCAGTTACTTCACCACCCGCCCAGACAGCTAGGGGTGGGAGCCAGACCGCCAGGGGCCGCCCTAGAGGGGGAGGTCGTGCAGGTGGGGGCCAGGCTCGTATCTATGCACTTCCAGCCAGGCCAGATGCTATGACCTGCGATACAGTGATCACAGGTATTGTCTCAGTCTGTCGCCGAGATGCTTTGGCTTTATTTGACCCTGGTTCTACATATTCCTATGTCTCATCATATTTTTCCCATTTTCTGGATATGCCCTGTGAGTCTCTAGTTACATCGGTTCATGTGTTGACTCTGGTGGGCGATACTATTGTTGTGGATCGTGTGCATAGGTCATGTGTGATATCTATTGGGGGTCTGGAGACCTGAGTGGACCTATTGTTACTTAGCATGGTTGATTTTGACATAATATTGGGCATGGATTGACTATCTCTATGTCATGCTATTCTTTATTGTCACGCTAAGACAGTGACCTTAGCTATGCCAGGATTTTCGAGGGTTGAGTGGAGAGGTTCTTCCGAGTATGTGCCTAGCAGGGTGATTTCCTACCTGAAGGCTCAGCATATGGTTGAAAAGGGGTGTTTATCATATTTGGCCTTTGTGAGGGATGTCAGTGGTGAGACTCCCGCTGTTGATTCGGTTCATGTGGTTCGTGATTTTCCACATGTGTTTCCTGCAGACGTGCCAGGCATGCCACCTGACAGGGACATTGATTTTGGCATTGACCTGGTGCCAGGAACTCAGCCTATTTCTATCCCACCTTATCGTATGGAGCCAGCGGAGCTAAAAGAATTAAAGGAGCAGCTTCAGGAACTCCTATATAAGGGGTTCATTCGGCCTAGTGTGTCACCTTGGGGAGCTCCGATGTTGTTTGTGAAGAAGAAGGATGGTTTTATGCGTATGTGTATTGATTATTGGCAGCTGAACAGGGTTACAGTGAAGAACCGATATCCCTTTCCTCGTATAGATGACTTGTTTGATCAGTTGCAGGGTGCCAGGGTGTTTACCAAGATTGGCTTGCGTTCTGACTATCATCAGTTGAAGATTCGGGGGCCCGACATCCCGAAGACTGCCTTCGGGACTAGATATGGTCATTATGAGTTTCTGGTTATGTCCTTCAGGCTGACCAATGCCCCATCAGCTTTTATGCACTTGATGCACCGTGTATTCCGGCCTTATCTGGATTCTTTCGCAATCGTTTTCATTGACGATATCTTGGTGTATTCCCGATCTCGGGAGGATCATGAGCAGCATTTGAGAGTTGTGCTTCAGATCTTGAGGGAGAAGAAGTTGTATGCAAAATTCTCGAAGTGTGAGTTCTGGCTTGATTCAGTGGCGTTCTTGGGGAACGTGGTGTCTAGTGAGGGTATCCAGGTTGATCCAAAGAAGATAGAGGCAGTGCAGAGCTGGCCTAGATCGTCATCAGCTACCGAGATTCGTAATTTCCTTGGTTTGGCAGGGTACTATCGCCGTTCTGTAGCGGGATTTTCATCCATTGTATCACCTATCACCAGGCTGACCTAGAAGGGTGCTCAGTTCAGGTGGACTGAGGAGTGTGAGGAGAGCTTTCAGAAGCTCAAGTCAACTTTGAGTACAACTCCGATGTTGGTTTTGCCTACGGTTTCAGGTTCTTATACAATTTACTGTGATGCCTCGAGAGTTGGCCTTGGAGCAATTTTGATGCAGGACGGTAGGGTGATTGCCTATGTGTACAGACAGTTCAAGGTGCACGAGAAGAATTATCCAGTGCACGATCTTGAGCTAACAGCTATTGTCCACACCTTGAAGATCTGGCGTCATTATTTGTATGGAGTGCATTGTGAGATTTTCACTGATCACCGTAGTTTGCAGCATCTGCTTAAGCAGAAGGATCTGAATTTTCACCAGAGGATATGGTTGGAGCTTCTCAAGGATTATGACCTCACCATTCTATATCATCCGGGGAAGGCCAATGTAGTGGTCGATGCCCTCAGACGCAGAGCAGAGAGTTTGGGGAGTCTAGCCTACCTTCCAACAGCAGAGCGACCTTTAGCACTTGATGTTCAGGCTTTAGCGGGTCAGTTGGTGAGATTGGATCTATCAGAGCCCCCGCGGGTATTGGCTTGTGTAGCCTCCAGGTCTTATCTTTATGATCAGATTAGAGCACGCCAGTATGATGATCCACACTTGCTCATTCTTCAGGATAGGTTCCATCGCGGTGATGCCAGGGATGTGGTTATTGGTGATGATGGGGTCATGAGGATGCAGGTCCGGATTTGCGTGCCTAATGTGGATGGACTTCGAGATTTGATTCTAACTGAGGCCCATAGTTCGTGGTATTACATCCATCTGGATGCCACAAATATGTATCAGGATCTGAGACAGTATTATTGGTGGAGGCGGATGAAGAGGGATATTGTTGAGTTCATGGCTCGGTGTCTCAACTGTCAGCAGGTCAAGTATGAGCACCAGAGACCGGGTGGATTGCTTCAGAGATTAGATATTCAAGAGTGGAAGTGGGAGTGAATCACCATGGACTTTGTAGTTGGGCTCCCACGGACTTTGAGGAGGTTTGATGCTATATGGGTTATTGTGGATCGGCTAACCAAGTACGTGAACTTCATTCCTGTTGGTATTACTAATTCTTCGGAGCGGTTAGCTGAGGTTTATATCAGGGAGATTGTCTGATTGCATGGGGTTCCAGTTTCTATCATTTCCGACAGAGGTACTCAGTTCACTTCTCAGTTTTAGAGGGTCGTGCAGAGGAAGTTAGGTACTCAGGTTGAGTTGAGCACATCGTTTCATCCTCAGACCAACGGGCAGTCAGAGCGTACTTTTCAGATTTTGGAGGACATGTTACGTGCGTGCGTCATTGATTTTGGGGGTTCATGGGACCAGTTTCTGCCACTCGTGGAGTTTGCATATAATAATATTTATCAGTCGAGTATCCAAATGGCTCCGTACGAGGCTTTATATGGTAGGAGGTGCAGATCTCCAGTTGGTTGGTGTGAGCCGGGCGAGGCCAGTCTGTTGGGTACAGACTTGGTTCAGGATGCGTTGGGTAAGGTGAAGTTGATTCAGGAGCAGCTTCGCACGGCGTAGTCTAGGCAAAAGAGTTATGCGGACCAGAAGGTCCGAGATGTGTCTTTCATGGTTGGGGAGAAAGTGTTGCTGAAACTGTCACCCATGAAGGGTGTTATGAGGTTCGGGAAGTGGGGAAAGCTGAGTCCCTGGTTCATTGGGCCATTTGAGGTGCTTCAGAGGATTGGGGAGGTGTTTTATAGACTTGCCTTTCCTCCTAGTTTGTCAAGTTTTCATTCGGTGTTCCATGTTTTGTTGCTCCGGAAGTATGTTGGTGACCCGTCTCATGTTTTGGACTTCAGCACGGTTCAGCTCGAGGGTGATATGTCATATGAGGTGGAGCCAGTGGCTATTTTGGGTCGTCAGATCAGAAAGCTAAGGTCTAAGGATATAGCTTCAGTGAAGGTTCAGTGGAGAGGACAGCCGGTGGAGGATGCCACCTGGGAGACCGAGCGGGAGATGCGGAGCAGATATCCTCACTTATTCGAGACTCCAGGTATGTTTCTAGACCCGTTCGAGGACGAACATTTGTTTAAGAGGGGGAGGATGTAACGACCCGGCCGGTCATTCTGTGAGATTAGCCTCGTTTACCCCGTTTATGATTCATCATATGTTGCTTAGCCTATTTATGTTGTGTTGGGTCGGTTGGTTCGGGTCGGAGTAGTCGTGGTGAGAACTGAGACACTTAGTCTCTTAAATTGACTTAATAGTTGGAAAAGTCAACTGGGAGTTGACTTATTGGTAAATGACCTCAAAATGCAGATTTTATGGCTCGGATAGCTTCGTTAGGTGATTTGGGACTTAAGAGTGTGTTCGGAATGAAGTTTTGATGTCCGGTGTAGAATTAGGCTTGAATTGGAGAAAGTTAGTTTTTGGCGATTTCTGGTCAGCAGGGGAAAATAGGCTATCGGGGTCGGAATAGAATTCCAGAAGTTGGAGCAGGTTCGAAATGTCATTTTGGATATGTGTGCAAATTTTCAGGTCAGTCGGATGTGTTTTGGATGGTTTCGGCATCCTTGGTGAAATTTAGAAGTTTCAAAGTTCATAGGCTTGAATTTGATGTGATTTTGGTGTTTTTGCATTGATTTTAGTGTTTCAAAGGATCGACTAAGTTTGAATGAGGTTATGGGATGTGTTGGTATGCTTGGTTGGTGGTCCCGAGGGGCTCGGTATTGATTTTGGGTGGTTAACGGAGGTTTGGACTTAGGAATTTGCAGCAAAGTTGCTGCTGGTGCCATTTTACTAGTGTGGCCGCACTTGCGGATGGGGAGCCGCAGGTGCGATGGTCCTCGCGCAGGTGCGAAAAGAGGTCAGGGAGGAAGTCACAGGTGCAATGCATGGGCCGCACCTGCGGAGCCGCAGGTGCGGGTGAATCACCGCAGGTGCGAGATTTGGACTTTTAGGAATTCCGCAGGTGCGGATTAACTAGGCAGGAAGTATAAATATGTGCCTCCGCGAATTTTTGGCATTTTTCTTCATTTTTTCATGCGGGTTGAGCCAATTTGGGAGCAATTTGAAGGAGGATTTCGAGAGTCTTCAGTGGAGGTAAGTTTCTCGGACTATAAACTCGATTCTATGTTATTATGTGACGGATTAGGCTTGGAATTTGTGGATTAAATGGCATAAATTGGGGGTTTAGGGCTTGGGAAATTGATACTTGTAATTAAGGAATTTAGGGGTTGTTTTTGGTCGGATTTTGATACATTTTATATGTGTAGACTCGGGAAGGGATAAGGATTCTTGTGACGCAATTTTTAGCGAATTCCGAGACGTGGGCCCGGGGCTCGGGTTTGGCCAATTTCGGGAATTGTGCCTAAATTGATAGTTTTCGATTGAGCCTTGTTCATTTAGCGTATATTGATGATGTTAATCTGGTTTTGGTTAGATTCGGAGCAATCGGGAGCCGATTCGAGGTGCAAGAGAATCGCGGATTAGTATTTTGGCCCGGTGGAGGTAAGTAATGACTATAAATATTGTCCTGAGGGTATGAAACCCCGGACTTCATATTTTCTCACTATTTTTAGAGTGGCGCACATGTCGGATGGCGAGTGTGTGGCGTGCACTATTTTTGGATTTGGACTTGGTCCTTTCCGCGGCACCTATTGAGTTGCGCATTTCACTCTAAATCATATGTTAAAATGTGTAAAAAACTATTGCTATGTTTGGGCTTTTAGCCATGTTTGGGGCCTTGCGCCGACTTGTTTAGACCCCTTGGGGGCTTTTTACTGTTATTTCGTCACTACGTTGATTTATGATTAAACTCAGTCATGTTATGCTTAACTGTTTTCGAAACTCAACCTTATTTACACTATTTGAATTATAAAATGATGTTTTTGGGTCGAGTACCCCGTTTTACTGATTGCCCGAGGGGCTTACTGAGAGTTTCTGACTGAGTGAGTCTGAGGGCCTGACTGTGAGAATATGAGATGCCACGAGGTGGCTTGAGTTTTAGCGCTTGGGCTGAAGGAGCCCCTCCGGAGTCTGTACACACCCTCAGTGAGCGCAGGTACCTACTGAGTGCGAGTGCCGAGTGACGAGTGATTGGGAGGCATGAGTGACAGTGAGGTTGCCCAAGGGGCTGATACTGAGTGACTGTGAGGTATGCTGAGTGATGTTCTTCCCGAGGGGCGATTTATGATTCATGTTTTGGCCCGAGGGGCTATTTATGATTTATTTCATTTCACACTAAACTATTCAGGTATTTATTTCTGAAATTGTTGGAAAACACATTTTTCAAAGGATTTTTCTGAATTTGGTTTTTAAAGCATGTTGATTTTTATATATATATATATACATACTATTGGAAAAAGAAAGGTTGTGCTTATTGTTAACTGATGATCTGATCTTATGTGTTTCTTACTGCTTAGACTTGATTTATTTTCATTACTACTGAGTTGGTGTAATCACATTACTCCCTGCACCCCCGTGTGCAGATACAGGTGCTGGTACCGAGCGTTAGTCATCTATTTTCGTGCGAAGCCGGAGTCGGGACATAGAGGTAGTTGTTCAGCGTCCGCAGCATCTATGTTTTCCCTTTCTTATTTTGTACCTAGTTCTTCGTTCCGAGGTTTTGTATTATAATAGTAGAATTTTTGGTATTATCCTTAGATGCTCATGACATGTTGACTCCGGATCTTGGGGATGGTTTAGACTGTTTAACTGTTTGTTTTGCTTAATAGATTCAGTAATTTATATACGTTTATGAAATGTGAGAAATGAGTTGAAAATTTTGGAAAGAGTTGTAAATATGTGATTGTTGGCTAGCCTAGTTCCACGATAGGCGTCATCACGGCCGGTTTAGGATTTGGAGTCATGACACTTTGTTTACCTTTGCCTTTTGTAGATACTGTACAAACATTTACTACAAAAAAAACCTAGCACCTATTTTGAAGCTTAAAGACCTGTGTTTTTCTTTTGATAGCTAAATATGCCCAAATTTAAATATCACATTCATGCTTATGATTTGAAAAGTCCTTTTTCAGAAAATAAGTTTGGAGCTCATTTTGAAAAAGAATCCGAATTAAAGGGAAAAAAAAGAGATTGATATTATGTACAAGCGTTATAAGTACAACCAAAAAAAATCAATAGCAAATATTTGGAAAGTCTGATCTTAGATATATTCTGCTCCAAAACTGAAAAAGGTGAGTCACTACAAAAATATAACCTTTAACCTACCAGCCTGAAACCAACATTACAAGACAGAAAAAGTCCTAAACGATTTTAGAAATCAGTATTTAGTCTACATTAGTGGAGATAGACATAAAGGGCAAGCCCATGGACAAAATATGAAGATTACCCAATGCAAATGATCATAAAGTTATCAATTTCAGAGAAGTCCCAAAAAGAAAGAAGGCGTGAATAGAAATAAAAGTAAAAGAATGTAAAAACTTTATGAATATATAAAATTCATAAAGTTTGAAAGCATGATAGATTTTATTTGATTAAAATTTTATTTTACAAGAGTCTCCATAATTTTAAACAAAAAATAGTAATTTACTTTCTTTCGACGAGGACAAGCAAAAATTCAAGTGTGAGGGTATTTGATGGATATAAATTATTCATATATTTTAATTAAAAAATATAATACTTTAGATATAAAACATGATCAATTTATATCCTACTCTCGCACTTTTCTAACAATTCTTGCAGGGAAAAGAATACATGAAAAACGAGAAAAAGAAAGAACTTAAAGGTTAAGGAAGAAGGATGCATCTGTGACAACTCATCAAAGACTATACAAAGTCAAGAGATACAAAGTTATGGCAAATTCTTCCCAAAATTTCAAGACAAATTGCCATGTCAAATTCTCATCAAGGCCATATGATATATTGATATTGTCTTGCAAGTTCTAAACAAGGCCTCATAGGAATTCTCCTATAAATAGGCATATGTTTGTAGAAGAAAGGTATACCACTTTATATCCAATTTCCTATCTAGTTTTCTAAGTTTCTAAAGAGAAAGAGAACAGTAACTGCACATATTCAAAAATGCTCTCTAGCATGAACTCCCATCCATCTGCAACTTCATCCCCAATACCCTCCAAACCTCGAGATAACAATACTAAATCTCCACAATTTCAAGAAGGGGAAAAATCGACAACAACATTCAAGGATATGTTAATATCCTCAGACCCCATAAGTTTTGCACCCACCATGAATCAATCCAACGAGTATCCCAGAGAAACTACCTCAGAAAATGGAGAAGCACTGGATATGTTGCTAGATACTCCCACATGAGGCATTAGTATGATCACTCTTACGGATGAGGATAAGAGAAGGATCTATGAACCCTAGAAATGTGCAATTATTATCAAATTGTTGGGAAAACGAATGTTACATCAATACTTAAGAAAAAAATCTAGGAACTTTGGAGACCAACGAAAGAAATTACATTGATTGACCTGGGTGAGGATTACTTCATTATAAAATTTATAAAAAAAGAAAATATAGACAAAGCTTTACATCAAGGTCCATGGTTTGTGAATGGCCATTATCTTTCAGTGGCCAAATGGAAGCCAAACTTCATGGCTAATAAGGAAAAGTTAACAACCTCAGCAATATGGATCCAATTGCCACAGTTGCCAATTGAATTTTATGATAGCAAAATTTTGGAAAAAATTGGCAACTCCATAGGTAGATTGCTGAAAATTGATGTGTGTATATCGACAACGATGAGGGGTCTCTATGCAAGACTATGTGCCGAAATTCCTTTGGAACACCCAATACAACCCTACATTTACATCGGTGCGCACAAAAAATCTATACATTATGAAGATGAAAATTTGTTATGCACAATATGTGGAAGACTGGGGAATATTTCTACCCTCTGTCCTTCTGCCCAAAAATTCAAAAAAACAAATTCCAACCCTGAAGATAAGGAGCAAGCCCCAAATAAGGAAACCAAGAAGGAGAATGGAAGGTCGTTAGCTTCAACAAAGGTAAGAGACAGAATGGCAAAACCAATACATTCAACAAGGTTCTTCCAAAAGAGAAACAATAAGGCCCAGGTATCTTCGTTAATTTATTCAATGCCAGCACAGGTAAGTTCATCGATACTCAAATTATTCAGTATAAATCCAAAGAAACTACTAACTTCCCCTACTACAAGGAGGGTAAAACCTAACAAGAAAATGGTGGACAATACCACAGCTCCGGTCCAAAACAACTTTACCACCCTAGAACAAGAGCAAATGGTTTTAGAGAATAATCAAGAAAATAAAAATAAAAATTACACTAATGTCTCCCATGAAAAGACACATGTAGACTCCCTAAACACTAACGCTGCCCGCATAGACTCCTCCGTGTCTAATTTTAATAACAACGGTAAATGTGGCATGCAAATAGAGAGGGATGATAACATAATTATCCCTACTTATTTCACTAATCCCACACGGCAAGCCAATAAGCAAATAAAAGAACCTAACCCTAACACCCCTATAAACCAATCTACAAGACAAAATCATACTAACAAATCTAAAATTCCTAACTCCCCTAAGAACGCAGGCCAAATGGCCTCCATTGACACTACAAAAAGCCAAATGTCCATCTCCACTATACACAACAAAGATACTACTCCTTTTCACAATAGGCCTATAAATCTTAAAACTGACCATACAGAATCCATGCAAGAAGACCTCCCAATCATTACCCCTACCACAAACCCCATCCCCTTCATTGATAACCCTAATATATCACCTACTTCCTTCCCATTAAGTAACACTTTATCCTCTCATAATGCCAAGAGTTCCAACATCTCTCAGAAGAAAACATGGGCTAATACAAATCTTAAGACAACACATAATCCACACGATGGAAAATCTCCCACCTCCCCCACCTCAACCAATAGCTCCCCAGATCATATTTGTCCAACCTCCCCAAGCCCAAGATTACCAACTCCTCTAGTAGATGGAAATGGGGCTAATGGGTCATGCAATTTCCTTCAGCATCCAAGTTAATGGTCAAGAAACAATAGTGATACTCCAAAATACCCAATACCTAGCACAACTAGTAACAGAAGGCATAAGGATTGCAATGAGCAACTATTGGAACCAAGTCTGGATCAACAACATCCTCCATCCACTAGCACCCCCGTTGAACCCAAATCTAGTACATGAAATGAGAAACCAGTGGAATATGCCTCCCCATTTCAACCCAATTCAACCCCAGAATACTCTTCCAGATCTCCCCTTCTTTCCACCCGACATACTAAAACAACTGAACCCCATCTTTCTGCCTTGGGACACCACCCGACAAGCCCAAGAGCAAGCAGTGAACCAGGAGATTCCATATGCACCACCACCACCCACCCCAACCCTGCAATGCAAGCACAAGACCAGGAAGAGGCAGTAATGGAAGAGGAGGTAGAGGGACCCCTCAACCTAGGCCCAGAGCGAGTCCTAGACTTCTCCAATCTAGACGGGGTAAAGGCCTATCTCTTCACGGAGAGGCAGGAGAAGAGGCACGATCTCAATTGTCCCCTAGCACTTTACAAGTGCTCAATGGACATCAGGCCGCCACAAGACCCAACTGTGGGCAATAGAGCAATGATACTTGTGCCATCTCTTAGAAGGAATCCAATTTTTCTGGGAGGAGTAAGGGAGAATGGGGAACCAACGAACATGACCATGAATCAATCAATGAATCGTCCAACTAACTTTATTGTGTGGAATATACGTGGGTGGAACAATGACAACTTCAGAAGGAACTTTAGAGAGATGATCTATACCCACAGGCCATTCATGGTAACCCAACTGGAAACTAAAATGGTTAATCATGAGCAATGTCTAGATGTCTTTGGTTTTTTTGAGTTGATAGAGGTTCCAGCGGATGGGCAGTCTGGTGGTATGGTCGTGATGTGGAACCATGAGGTAGTCACAGTGCACAACTTCATCTGTAGAAACCAGGAAACTCATGCCACAATTGAGGTATTACAGACTCACAAAACATGCATATTTTCATCCATTTATGTTAGCACTAGTTATCAATATAGGAATATAATGTGGAATAACTTAGAAAATATCTCGATGAATTATAATGGGCCTTGGTTGATAGGGGGAGATTTTAATGACATTATAGGATCAAAAAATTTGGGAGGAGACCTATGAATATCAATAGGGCAGAATTTCTCCTTTCAAAAATGAATAATTGTAACCTAATGGACTTAGGCTATAAAGGATGCAAGTACACATGGTCCAACCATAGACATAGGAATAAGGGTTTAATTATGGAAAGATTGGACAAAGCCTTAGAAAATGAGAAATGGTGTGAGCTATTTCCAAACTATTCTATAATTCATCTCCCTAAGACCTACTCGGACCACGATCCCATTTTGATATAACTTATCCCTAGAAATAGACATAAACATGTATAACCTTTTCGCTTAGAAACCTTTTGGTGTAGGCACCCAGAGTTCCGAGATCTTGTTAAATTACATTGGGTTGGTATTGATTACCTTACTTCCAGTAGGTCTTTCATTGACAGTGTTAAAGACTGAAAAAATAGGACCTTTGGAGACATTATGGGGAAAAAAATTACTAGCAAGACCCCAGGGTATTCAAAATTCTAAAAACGATACTAGTATCACCTTCCTTCAAAACCTAGAATACACCCTTAAAAAGGATTATAATGACATTCTTCGTATTGAAGAGGACTATTGGAAACTAAGGTCTAGGATTTTGTGGTTGAATGATGGTGATGCCAATACAAAATTCTTCCATATATCAGCCTCAAATAGAAGAAGACTAAATCAAATTACATACTTTAAAGATGAGGCGGTAAATTGAATCAATGACCATCAATTAATCATGTCTCATGTCTCAAATTACTATAGAGATATTTTACAACTTCTCATATTTGTACTAATTGGAAAGATTTAGGGTTAAAACTATATAGCTACAATAAAATTGACCTAACCTCTCTAGATAACCCTCTCTTAGATATGGAGGTCAAGAAGGCAATATTCTCTTTCAAGCCTTCTAAAGCTCCGGGGCCAGATGGCCTACATCCTTTTTTCTATCAAAAATACTGGAACACCATTGGTCAATCAGTTACAAAGTGTTGCCATGATATTTTCAATAGGCAGGAAATTCCTAAGGAAATCAATAAAACATACCTTTGTTTAATCCCTAAGGTGCCTAATGCTAATAACATTAAAAACTTTAGACCTATTGGCCTGTGCAACACTATTTACAAGATTATTACCAAAATCCTTGAAAATCGCTTAAAATCTTTTCTAGATAAAATCATAAGCCCCTTCCAAGCTATCTTCATGAAAAATAGGATGGCATCGGACAATGCTATAATTGTTCAGGAATTATTTTCTAATCTAAAAAAAGTCAAAGGAAAACATGGGCACAATATTTTAAAAATAGATCTGGAAAAGGCCTTTGACCGTATAGAATGGTCATTTGTTTATATCACCCTGAGGTTTTTCCACTTTCCACCAAAATTCTCCAAACTATTACTTAGTTGTATATCTTCTTGCTCTATTGCAAGCAACTTTTTTCGAGCCCAATAGAGGAATCAGGCAAGGAGATCCACTATCACTTTATATATTTATCCTTTGTCTAGAGATGCTCTCTAGGTATATTGAAAATCAGGTTGATATTTGTCAATGGGATCCAATAACCATAGGTAGGAAAAGCCTTAGTTTCTCCCACCTTTTTTTTTGCAGATGACTTGACCCTAATGGCTAAGGCAAATGAGAAATCATGTCATGCAATTAAATCAGGCTTAGAGTCCTTTTGTTCCTTATCTGGGCAAAGCATAAATCATGCCAACTCTAAAATAATCTTCTCCCAAAATTGCAACCCTACCATAATGAAAAGCATTATCCATACTTTAGGAATTAAAAAAAGGGAGAGTTTTGGCACATACTTAGGTTTTCCAATATTAAGTAAAAATTCAAAGCATGCTGACTAACAATTTATTATTGATAAAATGGGAACAAGATTAGCCTCATGGAAAATAGAACCACATTGGCTCAATCATACCTAAATTCAATTCCTAACTACTACATGCAATACACACTTCTCCCTAAAAACACCACCAGAACCATTAACAAAATTCAGAGGGATTTTATTTGGGGTAGCAATGAGAATAGGAAAAAACTGCACC
This sequence comes from Nicotiana paniculata, assembly GCA_005239505.1. Lineage (NCBI taxonomy): Eukaryota > Viridiplantae > Streptophyta > Magnoliopsida > Solanales > Solanaceae > Nicotiana > Nicotiana paniculata. The sequence continues at coordinate 3,996 of MDKI01138547.1, read as the reverse complement.
TAGTCAAATGGTCTGATGTCTGCCAAACAAATTCATCGGGGGTCTAGGCATCCATAGTGAAAATGCTAAGAATTTGACCAATTTAGCTAGTTTAGTTTGGAGACTCCTTACTCAGGCCACATATCCTTGGGCAAAGATGATCATTACTAGATATGGAGGGGGATGCTCAAAAGCAAGACAAACCTTCATTTGGAAGGCAATCATCAAAGGGTGGGAGTTATGTTCCAAAGGACTCACATGGTCACCTCACCTAAACTCTAACCTAAACATATGGGATGCAAGATGGATCCCTTGCTCCCTAAGCCTGAGAAGGTTAATTGAAGGCCCGTACATGCCAACTCATTACAATCTAAAAATTAGGGATATTTATTCTGATCATAAATGGGATCTTACAAAGTTTCCCGTAGATATACCCAAAGACATTCATCAAAACATCCTTAAGGTCAAAATTCGAACAAAAGGCCCCATTAATGACATTCCTATATGGTCTCTTTCATCAAAAGGAATTTTTACAACCAAAATTTGTTATACTCTTATAGAACCTCATTTTTAAAATCAATTAGACTATGATTGGATTTGGTCTCTATCATGTCCAAATAAAATAAAATAAAATCTTTCTTATGGCAATGTCTTCATAATAGGCTGCCAAGTAGGAATTACCTAGCACGGATTGGTATTAATATCGATCCCCTATGTCCAATATGTGATATGAAAAAGGAATAATCAAATATTCACATATTTTTTTACTGCAAAGCAAACAAAGCCTTTTGGGATAGCATGGGTGGGGTAGCCTCATATGATTCTACAAAAGAACACTAGTTAATTCAACTAAGAAATCAGGCTATTTCCATGATTCATAATCTCCTCAATTGGAAGTATTTCCTACCTTTTTCTCTATGGGAGATTTGGACCAACAGAAATACTAACAACCAAAACAATACGAACTACCCTACAAGCACAAAACATATTATTCAAAAAGCAGTAGAATATAAGCTCCTAACGGAGAACAACCCTATGCCCATTGAGAGGATCCAAATACAAGTTAGGTGGCACAAACCTCCTAAAGGGTGGTATAAATTGAATATTGATGCGAGTCATCAAGAAGGACAAAGTAGTCTTGGGGGTATTCCGCAATGCTAGAGATCACTGGATTGTAGGTTTCACAAAGACAACACAGTCTAGGGGATCATTGGAGGCAGAATTGAAGGCAATCAAGGAGGCCCTTAAAACAGCACATGAGTGGAATTTATTCCAACTCGAAGTAGAAACGGATTGCACGGAGGCAATACAAACTATATATAATGGTAATAAACTCTTTGATAATATTGCCAATGTTTGCAGGTCGTTAATGCATCAAGGGAAGGTGACCCTCCTCCAGCACACCTTTAGAGAAGGAAACAGGGTGGCTCACACCATGGCCAAATTGGGAAGATCTCCAGGAAGGAAGAAAAAAGAAGTTTTTGTATCCCCTCCCCATGTTGTTGAAAATTATGTCACTTTGGACGCAGACAACTATTTTGCTTTTGTTAAGTACTTATCTATGGATGCTTGCAATAGTTTAGCAAGCTTAGGAAACCAGTGTACCCTAAGTGGCACCAAAGTAGGATAGATGTAACAAACTCTATGTAACGTTAATATATATATTTCATGTTTGATAAAAAAAAGGAGAGAATTTTTATTTTTGTTGGGATAGTTGATGAAGCTTGATATAATTATAATACTATCTCGGTTTCAAAATATTATTGTCTTGAAACTTTGAATTACATTTCAATTGTGCTGGAATGATGATTTTTTAATCATTATTATCACATATATATTAATTTTATATATATATATATATATATATATATATATATATATATATATATATATATTATATCTAAGTTATTCTTATATTGATTTTGTAATTCTCACGGAGTAAAATTAATATATAATAACTGATGAATAGAATATTAGAGTGAGAGCAATTTAAGTAAGATTATTATTTCAAGTCTGTAATCTTGCTTTCCTTAGCTTTAATTCTCACGGAGGAATTGTTGAAGGCGAGACTATTGATTTTCTGGTAAAAATATTCTCACGAAGTTTTTACTACGCTTGAGCACAATTCATGCAAGATATTTCAGTTTAACTGTCACTAGTTTTAAATCAATTAATTAACATAACCTCACGGAGTATTAATTATTTATTTATTTCTTAGTGTAATGTATTAGCAATAAGAAATTATTCTTTAGATAAATACGTATAAATCTGAGATTTTATTGTAATGATATATCAAGTAAATTCAACGATTCCCAACTCTTTTTAAATATAAACCTTTCGGAAGAAATTCGTCTTAATTTATAAATCCAAACACACCTTTCATCAATTTGATTCTCTCAAATAGTATTCAAAATATACAAGTCTGTAGCTTAAATTTTTAATCTTTGTGGGACGATATCATAAACTATACTAGAATTAGACAAAGTACGAGCAGGAAATCCTATACTCATGTCACGACCCAAAATCCATAAGGTCGTGATGGCGCCGGAAATCGTTGTCAGGCAAGCCAATCATTAATTAATTGAAATAATTTCCGGTTTTAGCATTTATAAAAATCATTACCTTTTACTTTATTACATAGTAATTAAATAAAAATCTCTTAAGTAAATACAATTGTTTAAATAGTCCTATTTTAGCAAATATATCCCAACACATCCCTGAACCTGGTGTCACAAGTACATGAGAAATTTCTAAGAATTTTACAATTTCTACAAAGCTTGTCTAAAATACAAGTGGACAAGGAAATTAAAATAATGTAAAATACAGTATGAGGGAGACTCTGTCAGCTGCGGATCGCCTCCGAATGATGCATCTCGCCTAAGTCTCCAATCCTCTACATCGCTATGAAAGTACATGTGCAATAAAATGCACAGCAAGTGTAGCATGAGTACAAAAACAACGTGTACTCAGTAAGTCGCCCGCCTAACCTCAGAGAGGTAGTGACGAGAAGTCAAATTAGACACTTGCTAAAGGTCAATTTAGTATATTCAAGTATGACTCTAAGCATGGTTATCATTGGAAATTTATTAAAAATCAGGAATAAATAATATCAACTCTTCCACATTTAACACTTTAAATCTTCGTCATATTAATAATAATTAATCAACATGGGTGATTTGATCAAATAACAAATAATTAACAGGAAGGATCAACTTCTTCCAATAATCTTTAATAACTTTAAATCTTTGTCATTTCAGTTGACAACTTAGGCCAACAATAATAAATTGTGCACTGCCGAGGGTCGGACGGCTCAAACCATAGATGCATTTATCTGTCCCGCTCGCGAATCGATCATGCGACACGGTTATACATAAATAAAGGGTTATCCTGCTCGCGAATCATATATGCGAGTCAGGCACCCGTAGATACACATATTCACACAATAAGTCCACATTTTTATTAAGAAAACATTTTCTCAGGAAAGTGGTAAAAATCTTCTTAAAGGAACACGAGAAATAGCATTTAAATCTTTGTTTTGAAACTCAGTTGCCAAGTTTAATAATATTCAATAATATAACGTTATCAGGTATACAATTATCCACGGAGGAAATCAATTTTCTTTCTAGATGATTAACAAAATGAACCCTAATCTTCTCCAGATATTCAATTATGATTTCGATTATATTAGTTGTTTAATGTTACAGGCAGGATCACAGATACAACACGTAAGACATGCTAGTGGGTCATAGACTACCCGGACATGGCATAATAGTAGCTACGTACAGACTCCTGTCACCTCGTGCGTACGTAGCCCCCGAAGATAATGGCACATACTTAATTAATTCACCTAGGGGGACAATTCCTCCTCACAAAGTTAGAAAGGAGACTTACCTCGCTCCGAAATTCCATAACTTGCTTCCAAGCCCTTCCGACAACTCCAACGGACCTACAACTCCCCAAAACTATCCAAATCACGGCAAACCAATGAAAATATACTCTAATATTTGCAACAATTCC
>MDKI01288016.1:0-10885 GCA_005239505.1 Nicotiana paniculata | reverse complement strand
CTCAATGGTGATGTTTCTTTATTTTCCATTTTTTCCCCATGTTTTGGTGATGTTATCATGAATTTTCATATTAATGAATGAATTATTATGTTTTAAATCTTTTTTTTTGTTAATGATCATTTGATTCAAGTTAACAAACACAATCATATTGTCTTCAATATTTCAACTGTTCGTTTTATGCCTGGTGAAATGAAAGTACTAATATTAACATTTGTAAGATTAATTAAGGTCCTTTAAAATTGGCCAATTTTTTTTTCAAATTAATATAGCACATTGATCACAATAGTAATATTTCAAATTCAATATTTCAACTGTTCGTTTGATGCCAAATAAAATGAAAGTACTAATACTAACATTTGTAAAGATTAATTAAGTCCTTTAAAATTGGTCAATTTTTTTTCCAGAATTAATATAACACATTGAATTTATGACACCAACCTTGGACAATAGGAAAATGTAATGACAATAAAAATGAAGATAGTTGAGTACTTGAAGATGCAATACTGAACTTATGAAGATAGTTGATGAGTACTTGAAGATATATATTTGATTACTTATGAATCAAAGTAGTACGGATTAAAACAAGTGCAAAATGATAACACTTTGAGACTTACAATGTTCCAACAATATGAGCAAATTAAAACATTCAGTTAAATTCATAATACTTTTTTTTAAATGAACAACCAAATAAATAATTTTGAAATCTTCATTCCTACAAACATTCCAGCTAACAACACAGATGACATAGCACTTTCTCTACTGTCACCTTCAACCCTAACATCACTTTCACCAACAAAAGAACTTGAAGATTGTTCTTGACTGGCAACATTTTCTTTTTGGAACTCATTGAATGCTGCTTCTGCTTCATCATAAGATTTGTAAGACTTAAAGATGATTCCTTTGAAACCTATAACTATAGGAGCACACTCACACCAAGAGTTGTATAATCTGGGGTTTTTACCATGAAATACCACATACACCTTCGACGATGCCGATATATTATCAGCTTGAGATGCATTTCTAAACTCGTTGAACGATGTTATGGCTTCATCATACGTTTTGAAGGCCTTGAAGATGCTGCCCTTGACACCAATAACCATAAGAGTACACTGATGCCAAGAGTTGTACAATCCATACCTCTTACCACGAAACACTACATAAACCTTTGAAGCATTATTCCTCTTCGAGTGGTCCATTCCTTAATCTAACAATAAGAAAAGATAAGAGATGAAGAAGGAGAAAACAAATTAAAGATAGAAATGTCAATGGGGGTTGTAAAAGCTTCTTGGTTGAAGCACTCTATATTTAAGTGTTAGGGTTAGAAAGTATATAGTATTTTTTTAGTTTAGTGATACAGTAATATAGAAATGGGAAATACAATAATTTAATCGTATTTTTTTTAGTATACTATGCGTGTATTTTAGTGTATTTCGTTTAATTGGTATAGTACATGTATATAAGTATAAATTGCTTTATAAAAAATAGTGTAGCATGTATGTGTAAATGTGAAATAAGCATGAGGAAGGTAAGATCATTAAACTAATGAGAGAGAATTAAAGGGAAAACAATAAAAAGTACTAAATGATATATCTGGAAAACAAAAATGCCTAAATATCAATTATGGCCTTAAAAGTCGTGTGAAATTACCATAATACCCCAATTGGAACTTTGGCCAAATATATTTTCCGTTTGACAAAACCATCTAAAGGGGTATTTCTATCTAGCAGAAGACTATCACTTTTTTGTTTTCTAGTATTTTAAGAAAAAACTTTTCCCGGTGAATCCATCGCCACTTTTCAAGTTTCGGAAAATAAGTACTTTCTATAAAATAGCTTTTGCTGCAAAGTTTAGGGACACCACCCTCTCTCTTCACCTCTCTCTCTCTCTTCACCTCCCTCTCTCCATCAACATTTGCATCAAACTCCAAAATGGCGTCCGTGTTTCCACCACCTCCGCCGGCCACTCCAACCCCTGAACCTTATGGGTTTTGGCATGCTCTAGGTCTTCTTGTCGTGTATACCATTTTCATGTCTATCTATGCGAAAGTGAAGAAAAAAAGCTTGAAGCACTTTTTGATAGAAGCTCTTTTCTTCTTCAATGTCAGTGCTGAGGTTTTTGTCACTTTCTTGCAACAATTCTCTCATGACTCACTGAAGATGATGCTGGCTATCTTATGCCTTTTGAGTGCATTTGCTGCACTTTTTGCTCTTCTAGGGGACATTTTATGCTTTGAAAGTAAAAAGCTTATAATGGAGGGTCAGAAATTGTCTGCTCAAGGTCAAGGAAATGTAATACTAAAGTTTTTTCAAGATAGCTTCAACACACTGAAGCTTAGTGAGAAATTTAGGGTCTACGTTTGCTTGCTCCTATTAGTACTTAGGGCTCTAGAAGTAATGCTTAGAGCTTTTCTATCCGAGGAGAAACATACATTTCTCAAAAATGATTTCTCGGTAGTTCCATTAATTCTCTCATTCGTATGTTGGAGCAGAAGAGTATGCCGGAGAAGAAAAGTCCCTAGTATGATCGGTGCCATCCGACGAAATGACGTAAACTTACAAACACCTTCTCAACTGTTTGGTGGAATGCTGACATTCAACGCCCGACAAGAGGTATATTCCAATATATATTGTATAATGATCTCTAGATTTATTGTTTATATCCTACTTTGTCTTAAATTAATTCTGATTTTGTAGGTATGTCACCCCGCCTTTATTGAAGTTAGGGGCTATACGGTGCAACTCAATGAGGGAAATGTGTTGGAAATGAGAGGTATTTTGAAGGGAGAGGCTAGAATATTTGGGAAAAGGCTAGCTTGTATTACAACTTCTTGATTTTAAAACTTGAAGACATCACCCCTATTTATACTAGTGGCACCACCTCAACCAATGGCTAGGATTAAGCCACTTCAATTCTAATCTAATGGCTACAAATAAGTCTCTAGAGTATTCTACACTTTTCTCTTAATGTAGTCATAACAAAGATTACTCTAGAACTATTATATTCCATATACTCTAGATATTTCTTATACTACAATATTCTAGAGTATTCTTTTAATAATATTATTCATATGATAATTTCTAGAATATTCTTAATAATTGGACTTTTAAAAAATATTGTGGCCCAATCCAAAAACCCAAAAATCAAGTTTACATTTTCAACAAAATGTTCGGTTTAATATTCTCAAGAGAACACAAAATGACACTGACCAATTCGAATTGCAAAACTGGAAATTCCCAATGGCAGATTTTGTCTTGATTCGTGCTGATTTGATGTTAACGGAGTAAGTTCACGGGGATCCAATCCACCTATATATTTTGTTGTGTCTCAAAATATTAATTAACATCATATTTGGTTCCTTTCAGTGGGCAAGATACGCGGATGCGCATGCGCCGGAAATACCCATAATACTCGTCGGAACCAATAAAAGTAAATTCGATTTTTTTGGTCTTTATGCAAGTTGCAAGTGTTAATTAATTCTCTATTTCCAAGCATTGTTAGATAGTATGTATTTTTTTTTCAAAATAGATTATAGATATACTAGTAATTATTTAGTGAAGTGAGTTGTACATAAATTTGATGAAGTATCTTATTGGTACTAGCAACTCTTGATCACTTTTGATAAAGTAAGGTGCATTACATATAATAATATTGTATTATAGTTTATTACATGTAAACACTAATTTAGCTGTTTCATTTGATAAACCATATCTATTTTGATTTACAGAGCATGCTCTTAGAATATAATGGTTGTTAACTATAAATATGATGCAGTTGAAAGAGATTCAAACATGGCCAATGAACTACCCGAGCTTGCTCTTCAAACCCATGATGGACTTCATCTAGCACACAGAATTGGAGCTTTAGCATACTGTGAATTGGCTTTGAATGATTGTTTTGATGGATTTTGCGGTTTTGGTTAGAGTTACAATCCCTTGCTAATAGCATTTTGATTTTGGGTTGTATTATCTGTTAAAACTCGGGGATAGAAGGATTCTGTCGTGCCTGTGTAAGGCTCATAGGTTTGGACTGTATACTAGTCGAGTATCTGTGTATAGGTGTCAAAATAGAACCACATGTATGACTCAACAAACCTTGCAGACATGTGCAACTCAATGCTTCATATTTCACTGGAATTGGTTGCTTGAAACCAGCTGCTTGACACCAACAAATGCTCAACTATTGCAATGTCTCTGCAGACTGCAGAACACTGTGGCGTTTGTGTTACTACATGATGTAGTATTACACATATCTGAACCAAGAATTTCAGCTCTAGATTGTTGAAGGTCTTGAATTTACTGAACTTGTTGCTGCATTGCAACTGCGCCAAAAGTTTCAGCTTTTGATTGTTGGACTTCTTGATTTAGCTTGAACATGTTGCTGCATCAATTGCAATGCAGCAGCAGCCTTCTTTCTCTGCTGCCTGCTCAGCCGTTTCTTCGTCCTTTATTATCGTCCTCAAACTAGCATAACCTCTCTATGCAACAATAAAGCAGACATCTTAGCTTTGCTCTATCCCTTACAGAATCTACATCTTGTTCATCTGCAAACTCACACCTTTCCACAACCCCACTTCAAACCAATCAATGCATAGTAATCTACATTCCCAGTTTCGCCATTTTGCTACCCTCTTCTTCAATCTTAGTAGCCAAGGAACAAAGCCTCCCTGGAATTTCCCTGTATTCCACGTTTTGGGGCTTCCATATTGGTTAAACTATTTAAGTAGTCAAATTGGACCAAATTCTAGGTAGTCATTCAAGGTGAGGTAATGAAGATGATTGGACAAAATTCTAGTCTAAGTTAATTGTCTTTTTTCTCTTTGAAAAGGGAAATACACTGGCTGGCACAATGTTTTTATGATTTTTGGTGCCAACGCCATGTATCTTACCTGAGAATGTTGAGGTTTGACATATTGATAATTTGAATATGAGCATGACCGTCCAGTAAAAGTACTTCACTCTGGTGATGACCAGGTGAGAATCTCAGAATTTACTGTCTCTAGTAAGCCTTTCGCCAAATAACAATTCTGCTTGTTCCTCCGCATGTTTCATTATTTATCTCACCTTTTCAACTCTTCCGTTTGATCCTGGTATACATGATAGTTCTCTACCCTATGGCGCCAACTAGACCATATTTACGCATACTAGTTTTCCTTCTACTTATGTTTTAATAGTTGCATTGTGGGGTGAGCAAGTTGTGGCCTTGGATCGAAACATGCAAGTATGATGCATCTGAATAGGGGTGGCCAACCGACGGGTCGGATATGAGCTGGTGAAAACGGATAATTCAAAAAACGGATAAATCATCCGGCCCGACTCGTATTTGAGAGATAAAAAATGGGGTTTTCCGGCGGATAATAAGGATATTCATATTATCCATGGCTTCTTAAATATAATCACTTATGAGAGAATTCCTAATCTTCCAAACTTGAGGAACACCAATTTGAGGCCGTACAAATGTAAGAGTTAAACGCATAGTTATCCATTGGTTAATCATTTTTTAAGAGAATAATATGGTCCTTTATTCATATTCGACCCATTTTTAAATGGTTTATTATCCAACTCATTTTTCGATGGATAATATAGATGAATAACTGTATTCTTTTAACCATTTTACCACCTCTTTGTCTGAGCATTTTAGTAATTCTCTCAAGGTTCTCTTAGCACTTAATCATGTTAGACTAGTGCGGCATATGTGGATAACCCAGTGTAATCCGTTACTTGAAGATATGGATCCGGATTGTGCTGACATTATTGAGCTTCAGAAAGCTAGGCAATGGAGGGGTCTTGAGCCCTTCAATGAATTTTACATCATTATTGGTGCTGCCAGTAGTTAGATCAATATTGACAATCAGTACTAGATACTAGAGTCCCGAACCAAAATGTGATTCGTTTGAAATTAAAGAATTATTATATGTAAAAAAAAAAACTTAATGACAAATTTATATATAACACCCTTTTAAAGGGCGATATACCTTAACAATCGTCTGCCCAGATAAGTGTAGCGCCCTTTTAAAAGGCGCTATATTTGAACGTTGAACGCTATAGTATAGCGTCTTAATAAACGACGCTACACTTGTATAAAAGTCATCCCTTTCCCCTTCCCCGCAGAACAGAAAACGAAAAGCCCCCCATTAAAAAACAAACCAACTGTCCCCCCTCCCCCCATTGTTGATGAACAAAACTCGAATGGAGTTCACCAGTCCCACAACAAGTATAGATTCTCGGTCCCACGTCATAGCTAAGGCATTATCTCGGAGTGGGTTGCTCGTTTCGGCTCCAAAAATCTTCAACTTCCAAAATTTTTAAATCGAGGTATTCCGACTTAGGTTTTGTTAAAACTCGTATATAAATGCACATTAGTTGTTTTTAATGTGCTCTATGTTATTTTGTAATTGTTTTGCGATTTAACTAACTTATTGTTTCTTATCCAGACTATAGTATTAGTGTGCTAAAGAATTAGTAAAATAGGAAAATTGTTATTAGTTGTTACAAAATGTTAATTAGTTACTTTTTACTGTTGTATATGTATTTTCGTGATTGTTTTGTGATTAAATTTATTTGTTGTTTTTTTTGTTTTAGATTATTTATTTGTTGAAAGACTAGTAAAATAGATAAATAGTTACTTTAATACCCTGTAATGGTATCTTGTGGTCTAATGCAGTGCTCGTATTTGTAATGTAGTGCCCTTTTAGCATAGTAAAATGTAGTGACCTTTAGCGTAGTATCCTTGTAGTTATTGAAATCAATCATTTAAGTATCTCTTATACCTAAAAATACGTCAAAAAAGCTGATAGTTCAAACACAAACTCTCTCCAATTCTAGTCAACAGACGTAAGAAAATAAAATGAGAAAACAACAATATTTGTCGAACTAAGTATTGTTATAGGAATATTTAATAATAAAATCCTGTATAGTTATGAAAATTAATTATTTAATTTTATTATAGTAAAAAATAAGTGCATATCAAACAACCATATAAAATAATAAAACTAACATATAAAATAACAGACCCGTTGAGTGATAAATCGAGGAAATTTTCTCATGATGAACACAAGCATTCAGGATACCTTAGTGCTAGTGGGCCTTAAAGTGGGCCTCAAATATCGAGTCCGGAACCAAAATGTGAATATTTAATAATTAAATCTTATAGTTATGAAAATTAATTATTTAATTTTATTATAGTAAAAAATATGTGAGTAACAAACAAATATATAAAATAATAAAACTAACATATAAAATATAAAATTATAATTTTGAAAATGTATCAACCTAATTAACAATATAGTACCAATTACATATAAAATTATAATATTGAAGATATTGCAATATATTTAAGCAATGAAAAAGAAAAATAATGTAATTAATATTGTTCAATTTACAGTAGTCGTCATGGAGGTTCTGCCTTTGCATCCCGGACATGCCTCGCTAGAGCTACTGTTGCTACAGGCCGAGCATACGTCTTCCTACATATGGGAGGGACAATTATTGGCCCAGACGTCCCGCGCCAGGAGAGTAGAAGATATGTAAAAATTTCATAGGGCCCACCATCTCCATCCCCGTATAGTCAGACGCCTCCATGATACGAGATTTTGTAGGATTTTTGAGATCGGCCAACTGCAACTGTATTGGTCGTTCATCACGACTCTGATAGAGCGTTCGTGACCGGAGACGCACACGTTCTATTTGCCCATTGGCGAGGCCACTATCACGCTTCAGGACGTGGAGGTCCTGTATAGGATTCCGGTTGATGGACCCCTTATTGCTTTGCCGAATGCCATCAGAGAGTGTACGAGTTTGTAGTACTCGGAGATACTGTAGCGGCTCACCCGTTTCCAGCAACCGGATGAGGTTGCATTGATTAGGGCTAGTCGTCTGCAATTGACGCCCGTTCGACAGCATCTGGAGGCGATACGCGCGACATCATGGATGATACACTGGAGCTTCATATTAACCGGTACACGAGGTTGCTGCTGCTACTTATGTTTGGAGGGATTTTGTTCCCGAATACTTCGGAAGACCTAGTTAGCTTGAGATTTCTTCATCATCTTGAGCGGCTAGATGATTTACATCATTACAACTGAGATGTTGGTGTTCTCGGTTACTTGTACAAGCAGATGTGTCGGGCGAGCATGGGAACCCAACGAGCTGCAGGTGAAAACATAGTCGAATACTCTCTTCATTATAACATACCTAGTAAAAATATAACTTAAATTTTGCGTCGACATTGTATATTAGGTTTGGGCCTGGGAGCGGTTCCTGCAATTGCAACCACCTCTACCACCCTTAGCTTCGGATGCACCACCACCACCTCCGTTTCTCCCTTTATCTAGGATGTGGGTTTATGGGCGAGGATATGGACGGGAGTACGAGGCTCGACATAATTTCCCCTATTGCAAGGATTTGTTGGATTTGCTGGAGGGCGCACAGGTAAATGTATACTTAAGTTTACTTGGCCTGGCTTTATATGTGTTGCGTATACTCACGTTTACTCTTTTTACTGAATAGTTCATTTGGAGGCCATACATCGACGAGCACATTGTTAATCTCTGTCCCTTTCAACCAGCTAATTGAGGGTCTTTCAATCAACTACAACAAGAACGTAGTTGAACAAATAGAGATTAACAACCAACCAAAACTATATTAATATCACAATAGGTTCATCCCCCAACGGGTTCCACCAAAACCTTAGATGAGAAAAGTTAGCTACTCATAACAATGATAAAAACTACAAAAGAATTCATGATCAAGGGTAAAATCACAAAAGAAGGAGATATGGATTGATGCCCAATTGCCTCCTTGCCCTTAATTTTCTCGTTCTAAACTCTAAACCTTGATAAACTACTCCTTTGGACAAATTGAACCTTTTATAGGTTGAGTGGATTGACTTTGACTTCCCAAAAATACCCTCCAGCTTCTAATTTCCGCATCTAGACTAGCGCGGGCGCGCTAGTCACGCGCTAATGACCGCGCTAGTTGGGTTATACACTGTCTCCGGTAATCTGGACTAGCGCGGGTGTGCTAAGGTCGCGCTACAGCCCGCGCTAATGGGGTTCTTCACTGCCTCGTTATGCTGAACTAGCGCGGGCGCACTAATGTCGCGCTACAGCCCGCGCTAATAAGGTTTCTTACTGTTTCGTTGAACCTTCAGCCTTCAAATCACCCAGAAAATACCCCATGGCCTATTCTTCTTCAATTTCGCCTGGATCACCATCATAAGTCCTCATTAGTGTATTGTACTCCTGTGAAACACAAAAATCACCAGTACAACCAATTTATCATCATTTAACACACTTAAGACAGTGAAGCATCATTAAGTTAGAGTATAAATATATGCTAAACTATGTAAATTTAGCCTATTATCAATGATGCATCTCTAGCCCTTTCAACCAACCTCTCCGCCATCTGCTTGAATGACATCTGCACCAGTAGTGACATGCAATCCATGTGCATACTTTATAAACCCTATGAAATACTCTGGCATATTTGTTGTTAGAATTCCCCATATCCTGCCACCATCCGCATGCAAAGTCCACTTGTCAATCTCATGTCGCATCAACCAATGATAGACTCCCTCGTCTTCCTGCCTGATAGATTTCATGCGCCTCCTGAATTTACACTCTTGGCGATCTGTTGCAGCCATCCATATTAAATCATGCAAATCCTTGTTGGGATATGCCTTCTGAAAATTGGCCTTCAGGTACACCACACAGTAAAGGTGGTAGGCATACGGTTCCTGCCATGCACGTAAATTCTGTACAGAACATAAAATACAACCATGTCGATTAGATATTAGACAAATACATGAACATTGTTTGACAACATGCTCCTTCAAGTGGCTCAAAAATAGTGTCCACGTCTCTTGGCTTTCATTGGCATGAATAGCAAATGCTAAGAGAAATATACTTCATTAGCATCTATTGAAACGACGATCAACAACTTAATATCATACTTTCCATAGACATGAGTGCCGTATATGGATATTAAATGCCCGAAACACATATTTGAATATATGTTCTAGTATTCCCTGACTCCGCTCAAGCTTCCATTCAACAATAATCCTAGGGTTAAAGTGTTGCAATGCGGCCATGTACCTGGGTAGAGATGCAAAGGAACTTATCCTAGTTACCATAAACAATTTCAAACGCACATTTGCGCCCGAGAAACGCCTTTCTTTTGGTAATGGTACACCACTCATATTCCTGGTGGACAGATGTTATAAACTCTTTGATCTTGTACCTTATGGACACTTCAATGTGTGGAATCAAGACAAGAGAAATCAAGTCAACATTCAAGCTAAAATAATTTCGACGGAATGTGTCCATTTCACAATTGTGGTTGCCAATGTATTTACCCACAACCCTCATATTTGTTTTCTTCTTCCTCACACGCAGCATCCAATCACAACCTATAAACCATCTACGGCAGACTACCTTGTATACATCTGGAGATGACTTTGATACCGTGATCTCACGACACATTTTTACGTTGTACATTAGCACCACCCTGGTTAGGCACGCTTTATAAAGAAAAAGCATGTCGTTTGACAACATCGTTGCTCTAGATTCATCCCACATTGCTGTCCGAATTTCATCAATACCCCTTGTGAGGGCATCCACATCCTTCATACTTGGCTAATGATCAAGGGAATCTCCCTTGAATGAAATTTGGAGTGAGTATTATTTAGACTTGTTAGAAATAGTATAAGGAAGTTGTATATAAAATTTGAAGTCGTTTCATAGAGATTTGGACTGGTTTTGAACAAGATTGAAACTGAAAATTGTGGAAGAAGTTCGTCTACAGACGCTTGTATTAATGTGTATAATTGTGTATAAGATTTGTTTATATACTCATATGCACTATTATACAAAATTATACATACTTATACA
>ML320828.1:0-40437 GCA_005239505.1 Nicotiana paniculata | reverse complement strand
TTGGGGTCGGATTTCAAAACAAATTGTATATTCGGGTTCATGGGGGAATTGGTGATCGGGTTTCGGTCCGAACCTCGAGTTTGGACCAAGCAGGACCGGGGTCGAATTTTGGTATTTTTGGAAGAATTATGGGAAATATATAATTAGGTTTTGGCATTGAGTTATTGAATTATTATTGATGTTATTAAGTCAATTATTTGTAGATATTATTNTTCTTCATCAATCATTAGATTTTAGGCCTAAAAACATGGAATCAAGAGTAGAAATTGGGGGTTTTGGGTAGAGTTAGGGCTTTTGGAAATTTTGGGAATTCAACCTCATTTTGGGGTCGGATTTCAAAACAAATTGTATATTCGGGTTCATGGGGGAATTGGTGATCGGGTTTCGGTCCGAACCTCGAGTTTGGACCAAGCAGGACCGGGGTCGAATTTTGGTATTTTTGGAAGAATTATGGGAAATATATAATTAGGTTTTGGCATTGAGTTATTGAATTATTATTGATGTTATTAAGTCAATTATTTGTAGATATTATTGTTTCGGAGTCGAATTCAAGAGGAAAGGCCGTGATTGAGGCTTGACTTGCATTCTTGGAGCCGAGGTAAGTGTTTTGCCTAACCTTAGCTTGAGGGAATAGGTATAGAGTCTTATTTGCTAAGTGTAATTCATGTTCAATGTATAGGTGAGGTGACAGGTACCTATATATTGTGGTCAAGCATGCCCATGAGTCGATTTTAACGAGTTGTTTAATTTTCTTTGATATTCTCCGTGTTGTGAATTATTGGGAACCTTGAATGTGGTACCTTGAGGTTACTTCATGACGTAGAAAGTTCTTGATTATGTGTTCGGTTGAGGGTTTACTGTTGATATTATACTTTTGAGTAAGATTGGTTATAGTTGAGTCCCTTGCTGGGACAATAGAATTTTGTTGATTATTTCTGTACATTTGAAATGTCGTATTGTTAAACTTTCATATCAATTGTTGCTTTTACGCTCATCATACACGAGGGAACATTCTGTGCCGAGTGAATATTATTTATGCACAAGGGAACATTTCGTGCCGATGATTATTATTTATGCACGAAGGAACATTCTGTACGAATTGATTAATATCTATGCGCAAGGGGACATTCCGTCCTGATTGATTATTATTGATGCACGAGGGGACATTCTGTGCCGAGCCATTATTATTTATGCGCGAGGGGACATTTTGTGCCGTGTGATTTTGAGGCTATGCACGAGGGGTCATGCCGTGCCTCCTCTTGTCTATTTTACTTGTTACGAATTGTTACTTCCTGCTTTACTTCTACATTCCAGTTAGTACTTGATTCTGTTGTTTTAGAAATTGTTTCCCCTTATATCCCTATCATGTTCTTCCCCGTAACTGTTTTCTTGTTTATTTTCTGCTATACTATTGAACTACACATGTACAATTTGTCGTCGTGTCCTAGCCCGTCACTATTTCGCCGAGGTTAGGCTTGGCACTTACTCAGTACATGGGGTCGGTTGTACTGATGCTACACCTGCACTTCTTTATGTTGTGCAGATTACGCAGCCGGACCCAGTGGAAATCGTTAATGGGAGTGTCCTTCAGTCCATTTCCAGACGACACCGAGGTAGTTCCGCATGGCGTTCGTGGATCTCGGCGTCCCTGTCTATCTTTCATTCTGTCATATATGTGTTTTCCAGACAGATACATCATTTTATTTTCAAACTGTTGTTTTTAGGAAAATCTTAGATTGGTTCGTGAGGTTGTGACTCCACTTCTGGGTTTGTACTTAAAAGGATTTCTTCGTTGTTAGTTATTGCCATTTAGACTTATGTTAATGCTTCCGCACTTTATCTTTATTATCTAGTCAGTGTTTTGCTACTTTCACTTGTTAATAAATCAATTCAGTTAAAGCGTTGACTTGCCTAACGGATTCAATGTTAGGTGCCATCACGACCTGAAGGTGGGATTTCGGGTCGTGACATGATTAAATAATATTAAGTAGATAATTTAAAGTAGTAACAATACTAATTGCAATAATATTAATAATGATAAAATAATAATAATAATTATAATAATAATAATAATAATATCAATAACAATAATAATAACATTAAAAGTGGTACAGTAGTAGTAGTAATAATAATAAAGTGGTAGTAGTGGTAGTGGTAATAATAATAATAATAATAATAATAATAATAATAATAAAAGTAGTAACTATAAGACTAATAATAATAATATCAATACTAACACTTATACTAATACTAATGATATTAGTAGTAACAATTGTAAAAAAGAAAAACAGTAGCAAAAATAAGATATTTAATATATTAGTAACTTAGGAGCTCAAGAAAATTAATTAGAAGAAAGGAGGGACAAAATTGGATGTCAACAAAGGGTATCAACTTAAGGGTAATTTGGAAGGAACTCGAAAAAAACAGGGTAGTTTGATAGTAAATTGGATCAACACGGTAATGGTATGATCGGTTCTTTGGGTACTTATGATGTGGTGAGTCTCCACAGGTGTTTCATGGCAATGCTCATGGGTTTTGGCAAACTGTGTGGCTTGGTTGAGTTGGAGGGATTTGGTTCTGATAGCTTGGTTATGTGCAAATGGATTCCAAAGAGTTCTCTATGATTTCTATCACGGTTCGAGGTGGATATGTCATACTGGTGTGAGGAACATATTGCGTATTAGGATTTCCTCCTGGATAAGAACAAATAGAAGGTTTCTGACTGACCGAGATTGAGTTTTGCATGTGCAAGGTCACGATTCAGTTTTTAAGGGAAGGCCGTGAATTCTTAGACAGCACAGACGGTTTCAGATGTCTAGATGGATGCTATTACTACTTGGTATTGCCTGAGAAAGGTGTGCATTTAAGAAGGCGCATTGTGTTTTGACTTACGGATACATCATCGATATTTTGGTTCTCTCCTGCTTAATCGACTGCTGAGATTCAGATTTTGTTATGTGGCACGGAAGAATTATAGAAGTATTCCTCGTGGGATGATCGTATACGAGAGATGTGTTAGACATTTAGGCGGTGGAGTTGGGATTAGGTAGGGTGATTCGTGTGTTCTATGGATTTGGAGACTGGAGTTCGTAGAAGCAGATAATTTCGTCGTTGTGGACTGTGAAATATGGCCAAAGCTAGCTAGATGATACTGAGTGTTACGGTTATGTAACGATCCGGTCGGTCATTTTGAGAGTTAGCCCCTAATAACTGCTTTCTCCCATGTCTATTTATGTTATTGGAACTTGTCGGAGTATTGAGTGGTAAAATTCAGAGTGATTTTGGACACATAGTCCTTAAATATGGATTTTAGCCTTTGAAATAAGGTTGTAGCTAGAGCTGTGTGAAGACGGATTCGGAATAGAATTCTGTCGACTCCGTTGGGTGATTCCGGGGGTTAGGAGCGTGTTCGGAATGTGTTTTTGAGGTCGATTGTATATTTAGTCTTGAATTGGCGAAAGTTAGAATTTCGGCGATTTCAGTCGATAGGTGAAATCTTGATATCGGACTCGGAATGGAATTTCGAAAGCGACAGCAGGTCCGTAATGTCATTTATGACCTGTGTGCAAAATTTGAGGTCATTCAGATGAGTTTGGCGTGTTTTGGCATCAGATGGGAATTTTGAAAATTTCATAAGTTCTAAGGCTTGAATCCATGCATAATTGATGATTTTGATGTTATGATATGTGTTTTGAAGGCTCGACTAAGTTTGAATGAAGTATTAGGACTGGTTGGTAAGTTTGGTTGAGGTCCCGGGGGTGTTTCAGAGGCTCAATGGGTGATTTTGGAACTTGGAACACAGCTGAACCATTGCTGGTTCTGGTGTTCCGCACCTGCGGATGTGGAACCGCAGGTGCGAAGTTGGGGCTCGCAGATGCGGAATTTAGGCAGGGGCTGCCAGTGGTCGTAGCTTCGGTCTCTGTTCCGTAGGTGCGGGACCGCAGATGCAGCCAAGTGACCGCAGGTGCGGCCTCAACCCTATTAAGTGACTTTCCGCACCTGCGATGGATTTTCCGCAGGTGCGGTACCGTAGGTGCGGCCCAAGAACGCGGGTGCGGTCTACTTGGGCTGTTCATACAAAATTTTGAGGGTTTGAAATTCATAACTCCAAAAAGATTTAGAGCTCGAGTTTTGGCGATTTTCAGTGGGTTTCGAAGAGGAGATTCATAGATTTGGGCCACCCGGAGTTGGATACTCGTGACAAGAGCGTGGTATTGAGTTGATTAGCGCAGTCAAGATCCAGGTACCAACACATAACACTGTGTCTAGGAGTACCATAGTAGCTGTTCAGGAGTCCGCGAGGTAATTCTGCGGCGTCCGCAGAATCTCATGAGTCCCCTTCCACTCCAGTGTAGATATAAGAGATATATAGATGCATTTTCCTTATTCCTTTATATAGAGCTACAGTAGTTCAGAGTTTGTGACTTTGTGACATTCTGGGTTTTGGGAAAGTAAAAGTTATAAATGCCGAGCGGCAAAAATTTATAGTATTGCTTCTTCTTTACTGTTTCTATTATTGGTTTGTCTTATTTTCCGCAAATTTTAGACTTACCTAGTCGTAGAGACTAGGTGCCATCACGAGCGTTCGGAGGGTAATTCGGGTCGTGAAAATTTGGTATCAGAGCGTCTAGGTTCATAGGAGTCACAAGTCACAAGCCGGTTTATTAGAGTCTCGCGGATCGATGTGGAGACGTTCATATCTATCTTTGAGAGGCTATGTAACTGTTAAGAACAATCAAATTCTTTGGAATTCCTTATCGTGCTAGTTACTGTCATCAAATTCTTAAACTTTATTCTATTCTTGCTTACAGATGGTTCGTACTCGTATCGGACGTACTAATGACCAGGCACTCGAGCCCCCAGTCAAGCCACCAGAGGCAGGGGCCGGGGTAGAGGACGAGCACGCGATGCAGCCCGAGCACTGGCTAGAGCCGAGGCAGAGGAGCCCCCAGCAGCCACAGTTGGAGGGGCACAGGAGGTCCCTACTATTACTTCAGCCCTCCAGGAGACATTGGCTTAGTTCTTGAGTGCCTTCAGTACTCTGTCTCAGGCAGGACTACTTTTGATAGCTCCAGCTACATCCCAGGCCGGGGGAGGGACACAGACTCTCGCAGCACGTACTCCTGAGCAGAGAGTTCATATTGGGCAGGTTCCAGAGTACATTCCTATGCCCCCAGCAGCTCCAACTCAGCATGAGGCTAGGGTAGCTTTACCTGAGGCAGAGCAACTTCGACTTGAGAGGTACAAGAAGTACCACCCACCTGAGTTCAGCGGATTAGCTTTAGATGACGCTCTGGGTTTTCTTGAGGAGTGTCATTGCATTCTCCGCACTATGGGTATCGTGGAGACGAGTGAGGTTTCTTTCACTGCTTTCCAGCTGAGGGGAGAAGCTTATCAGTGGTGGCGTGATTTTGAGCTGAGCAGTGCAAAGTTTGAGCAACTACACCAGGGTACCATGACTGTGTCAAAGTATGCAGTCCGTTACCGCGATTTGGCTCGTCATGCACCAGCTTTGGTTGTCACTATCAGAGAGAGGGTTCGACACTTTATTGAGGAACTCCACTCCAGTATTCAGACCAGCATGGCCAGAGAGCTGGAGACATATATCACTTACTAGCAGGCCGTGAGCATTGCCCGGAGGATTGAGAGTATGTTAGCCCGGGACAGGGAGGAGAGAGAGGCCAAGAGGTCTCGGAGACTGGTCATTTTTTGGGAGTTTGTGCACCAGCTGCACGCTATGGTAGGAGTTTTGTGAGTCACCCCATTCATTTAGCCCTTCCAGCAGCCAGTGGTATTCCAGATCCTCCTAGACCTCAGGAGCCTTATTATGCACCACCAGTATCTCATGTGCCTCCTGCTCGAGGTGCTATCACTGGTCAGTCCAACAGGCTAGTTCAGAGTCAACAGCAGCTGCCACGTCCTCCGAGGGGTTGTTTTGGATGTGGTGACCCTCGTCATGTGATCAGAGATTGCCCCAAAACTAGGAGAGGTGCACCACCTCAGACTTATCAAGTTCCACGTCTTCCACCGGGTCTCCAGCTATTCTTCCAGCTCCAATTGCTACCCCACCTTCTCAGACAGCTTGAGGTGGAGGTCGGGGAGGTCGAGATTGCCCTAGAGGGGGAGGCCAGGCCAGATATTATGCTCTCCCAGCCCACTCAGAAGTCGTTGCTTCAGATTCGGTCATCACAAGTATTGTCCATGTTTGCCATAGAGATGCATCCGTGTTATTTGATTCAGGTTCTACGTACTCATATGTATTTTCTTACTTTGCTTCGCATTTGGGGATATCTCGGGATTATTTGAGTTCCCCCGTATATGTTTCTACTCCTGTGAGAGATTCTCTTGTTGTGGATCGCGTATATCGGTCATGCTTGATTGTTATTAGTGGTTTTGAGACCAGGGCTGACTTACTATTACTCAGCATGGTAGATTTCGATGTTATTTTAGGTATGGACTGGCTGTCTCCCTACTATGCTATTCTTGATTGTCACGCCAAGACCGTGATGCTGGCTATGCCAGGATTACCGAGGTTAGAGTGGAGAGGTTCCTTAGAGTATACTCCCCGCAGAGTCATTTCTTTTCTTAAGGCTCAACGGATGGTCGAGAAGGGGTGTGATGCGTATTTGGCTTATGTGAGAGATGTTAGTGTTGAGACCCCTACAGTTGAGTCAGTTCCAGTTGTCAGAGACTATCCTGATGTATTTCCAGCTGATCTTTCGGGTATGCCGCCGGATAGAGACATTGATTTCAGCATTGACTTGTTGCCGGGCACTCAGCCCATTTCCATTCCTCCCTATCGCATGGCTCCTCCTGAGTTGAAGGAGTTGAAAGAGCAGTTGCAGGAGTTGCTTGACAAAGGTTTCATCAGGCCCAGTGTATCACCTTGGGGTGCTCCGGTGTTGTTTGTGAAGAAAAAGGATGGTTCAACGCGTATGTGTATTGACTACCGGCAGCTGAATAAGGTGGCCATGAAGAACAGGTACCCATTGCCTCGCATTGGTGATTTGTTTGACCATTTACAGGGTGATAGGGTGTTATCCAAGATTGATCTGCGTTCGGGTTATCATCAGTTGAAGATTCGGGAGCCGGATATCCCGAAGACTACCTTCAGGACCAGATATGGCCAATATAAGTTCCTTGTTATGTCATTTGGGTTGACCAATGCCCCAGCAGCCTTCATGCACCTAATGCACAGCGTATTTTGGCCTTATCTTGATACTTTCATCATCATTTTCATTGATGACATTCTGGTATATTCTCGGTCCCAGGAGGATCATGAGCAACACTTGAGGACCGTGCTTCAGACTTTGAGAGAGAAGAAGTTGTATGCCAAATTTTCTAAGTGTGAATTTTGGCTTGATTCTATGGCATTACTAGGCCATGTGGTATCTTCGGATGGGATCAAGGTAGACCCGAAGAAGGTAGAGGCGGTGCAGAGTAGGCCTAGATCGTCTTCAGCTACTGAGATCCGTAGTTTCCTCGGTTTGGCTGGGTATTATCGCCGTTTGTTGGAGGGATTTTCATCCATTTCAGCGTCCATGACCAGACTAACCCACAAGGGTGACCCTTTCATATGGACTGAGAAGTGCGAGGAGAGCTTTCAGAAGCTCAAGACAACCCTGACTACAGCTCATGTGTTGGTATTACCTACAGGTTCAGGGTCCTATACAGTCTATTGTGATGCTTCAAGGATTGGCCAGGGAGCGGTGTTGATGCAGGACGGTAGGGTGATTGCCTACGCGTCCATACGATTGAAGGTTCATGAGAAAAACTATCCAGTTCATGATCTCGAGTTGGCATCGATTGTTCACGCTCTGAAGATATGGCGTCATTATTTATATGGTGTTCCCTGTGAGATATTCACAGATCACCCGCGTTTGCAGCACATATTCAGGCAGAAGGATCTCAATTTGTGCCAGCGTAGGTGGTTGGAGTTGCTAAAGGACTATGACATCACTATACTATACCATCCGGGAAAGGTCAATGTGGTGGCAGACGCCTTGAGTCGCCGGGCGGAGAGTTTAGGGAGTTTGGAATATCTTCATGCAGCTGAGAGGCCTCTAGCCTTAGATGTTCAGTCCTTATCCAGTCAGTTCGTGAGATTGAATCTTTCTGAGCCTTGCCGGGTGTTAGCTTGTGTGGTTGCTCGGTCTTCTCTTTATGACCGCATCAGAGAGCGCCGGTATGATGATCCCCACCTTCTGGTTCTTCAGGATAGGGTCCGGAGGGTTGACGCCAGGGCGTGAGTATAGGTGATGATGGCGTGATGAGGATGCAAGGTCTTATCTGTTTGCCAAATGTGGATGGGCTTTGGGAGTTGATTCTTGAGGAGGCCCATAGTTCGCGATATTCCATCCATCTGGGTACCGCGAAGATGTACCAGGGTCTGAGACAACACTGTTGGTGGCGAAGGATGAAGAAGGATATAGTGGAGTTTGTAGCCAAATTTCTCAACTGTCAGCAAGTCAAATGTGACCATAAGATACTGGGAGGGTTACTTCAGCAGATTGAGTTTCCCGGGTGGAAGTGGGAGCGGATCACCATGGACTTTGTGGTTGGACTTCCTCGGACTTTGAGGAATCATGATGCTATTTGGGTGATTGTGGGCCGGCTGACCAAATCAGCCCATTTCATTCCAGTGTTGACTACATATTCATCTGAGAGGTTGGCTGAGATTTATATCAGAGAGATTGTTCGCCTCCACGGTATTCCAGTTTCCATCATTTCAGAAAGAGGTACACAGTTCACTTCACGGTTCTGGAGAGCCGTTCAACAAGAGTTAGGCACCAGGGTAGAGTTGAGTACAACTTTTCACCCTCAGACGGACGGGCAGTCCAAGCGCACAATTCAGATTCTCGAGGATATGCTCCGTGCATGTGTGATAGATTTTGGAGAGTCATGGGATCGATACTTTCCTCTTGCAGAGTTTGCTTATAATAACAGCTACCAGTCCAACATTCAGACGACGCTGTATGAGGCCTTGTATGGTAGGTGGTGCAGGTCTCCAGTCGGATGGTTTGAGTCGGGCGAGGCCCGATTGTTGGGTACAAACTTGGTTCAGGATGCCCTGGACAAGGTGAAGGTGATTCAGGAGAGACTTCGCACAGCTTAGTCCAGACAGAAGAGTTATGCAGACCAGAAGGTTCGTGACTTGGCATTTATGGCTGGTGATCGGGTTTTGCTTTGGGTATCGCCTATGAAGGGTGTCATGAGATTCGAAAAGAAGGGTAAGCTGTGTCCAAGGTTCATTGGCCCTTTTGAGGTGTTGCAACGGGTTGGGGAGGTTGCTTATGAGTTGGCTTTGCCTCCCAACCTAGCAGGAGTTCATCCAGTATTCCACGTTTCCATGGTCTGGAAGTATCACGGTGATCCGACTCATGGTTTGGATTTCAGCTCAGTCTAGTTGGACAAGGATATATCATATGTTGAGGATCCTGTAGTTATATTGGACAGACAGGTCAGAAGGCTCAGGTCGAAGAATATTGCATCAGTCAAGGTTCAATGGAGGGGTTATATGGTCAAGGAGGCAGCTTGGGAGACCGAGCAGGATATGCGGAGTCAGTACCCTTATCTTTTCACAACTTCAGGTATGTCTCTATACTCATTCGAGGACGAATGATTTTCTTAAGAGGGGGAGAATATAATGAACCGGTCGGTCGTTTTGAGAGTTAGCACCCTAATCCCCTAATAATTGTTTCTCCCATGTCTATTTATGTTATTGAAATTTGTCGGAGTATTGAGTGATAAAATTTGGAGTGATTTTGGACACACATTCCCTAAATGTGGATTTTAGCCTTTGAAATTAGGCTGTAGCTAGAGTTGTATGAAGACGGATCCGAAATGGAATTTCGTCGACTTCGTTAGCTCCGTTGGGTGATTCCGGGGTTAGGAGCGTGTTCGGAATGTGTTTTCGAGGTCGGTTGTAGATTTAGGCTTGAATTGGCGAAAGTTAGAATTTCGGCGATTTCAGTCGATAGGTGAAATTTTGATATCAGACTTGGAATGGAATTCCGAAAGCGACAACAGGTCTGTAATGTCATTTATGACCTGTGTGCAAAATTTGAGGTCATTCAGATGAGTTTTGACGCGTTTCAGCATCAGATGGGAATTTTAGAAATATCATAAGTTCTTAGGCTTGAATCCATGCATAATTGATGATTTTGATGTTATGATATGTGTTTTGAAGGATCGACTAAGTTTGAATGAAGTATTAGGAATGGTTGGTAAGTTTGGTTGAGGTCTCGGGGTGTTTCCGAGGCTCAATGGGTGATTTTGGAACTTGGAACGTAGCTGAACCATTGATGGTTCTGGTGTTCCGCACCTGCGGATGGGGAACCGCAGGTGCGGGCACGCAGGTGCTGAGTTGGGGCTCGCAGATGCGGAATTTAGGTAGGGGCTTCCAGTGGTCATGGGTGCGATCTGTGTTCCGCAGGTGCAGGACCGTAGATACGGCCAAGTGACCGCAGGTGCGGCCCCAACCCTGTTAAGTGACTTTCCGCACCTGCGAGGGATTTTCCGCAGGTGCGGTATCCCTGGGCTGTTTATATAAAATTCCGAGGGTTTGAAATTCATAACTCTAAAAATGATATAGAGCTCGGGTTTTGGCGATTTTAGTGGGTTTCGAAGAGGAGATTCATAGATTTAGGCCACCCAGAGTTGGATACTCGTGGAAAGAGCGTGGTATTGAGTTGATTAGTGCAGTCAAGATCCAGGTACCAGCACACAACACTGTGGCTAGGAGTACTCTAGTAGCTGTTCAGGAGACCGCGAGGTAATTCTGCCGCGTCCACAGAATCTCATGAGTCCCCTTCCACTCCAGTATAGATATGGGAGATATATATACACATTTTCCTTATTCCTTTGTATAAAGCTACAGTAGTTCAGAGTTTGTGAATTTGTGAATTTGTGACGTTTCGGGTTTTGGGAAAGTAAAAGCGGTAAATGTCGAGCGGCAAAAATTTATAGTATTTATTTTACTGTTTCTATTATTTTTTTGTCTTATTTTATGCAAATTTTAGGCTTACCTAGTCGTACAGACTAGGTGCCGTCACGAGACCGTTCGGAGGGTAATTCGGGTCGTGACAGGTTATGTCATTGTGGGCTTTTAGAGGGTTATTTGTCCGTTCGGGGATGACCGGAGTTGATTTGGGGGCCCATTGGTAGGCTCAATGAGGATGTGTATTCTGTATCAGATCAGATTTGATTGCTCATGCGCATCTATTACCACAGGTATATCATCGAGCGGAATAGATGCTATTCATGCCTTGGTCTGTGTTTTGTGTTCCTCTCTCATGCTATGATGGGTTGTAAGGGTTACATGGTTCTTTGCACGCATATTGTAATTCATTTTAGGCCTCATGTCGTTATGGGAGAGATGTCGTTCATGATATTGATTTGCTTATTGCACCATAACGGTGCTTGTCTTTGTAAGTATTGTATTCCTAATAATTTTTCCACAGTTATATTTTATGCACTCTATTGTGCTTGGTAGTGACACACATGTGATCAGTGAGCCTGAGTATTATGGCTTGATGGGTACCCTATGTGGATTGATATGATGGGATAGGCTTGCACGGCGTAACGGTACTGTGATTAAATATAACTCATGATGCTTACTTCGTGTAGTTTTGCTTTCACCTTGTTGAAAATAGTTCTTAGGAAAATGCTAAAATTTCCCTCTCTGCTTAACTTGTTTAGTAGTATTCTTATTTAACTCTCTTACTGTTATCTGTCATCTCTGAATTATTACTTGTTGGTGTTCGGGACTGTGTTGTGTGGGGCTCCATACGAATATTGTTGATACTTGTCGGTGGGCTGTTTGTATTGGCTGATATGAGATTTTTAGACTTAAGATTTGCACTATCGTATTGGGATGAGGAAGGTTTGGAAGAATAATACCATATTTTGCTGAGTATTTAGGGAAATAGCCCTGGTCAGACGAGTGATTTTATTGGCTTATTGATCGGATGAGTAGTTAAGAGGTTATGCGTGTTTCTTTCATAGTCGGCAAGGTATAAAGGTTTTGAACGAGGCTCTAATCGATATGAGGTTTGCTACTGGCACCAGATTTCTTTTTGGGCAGTAATGATGGTCAGCAGTCCCTGCTGTGAGTGTCTTAGTGATGGGGTGTACCATGCGATTTCATACTGGGGTTATGTTTATGACCTAATACAGCTTGTTCACGCTTAGACAGTGTGTAGATGTGAGATTCAGGGCTTATAATGAATTCGAGATGTTAGAGATTGGGGTCTAAGGTTTAAGGATCAAGGTTGAAGTAAGGATCTCTAGTTATGTTGCGTTGGCAGGATTATATGGAGTAGGGTGGTGTGGGATCACCCCCGAGTATATGCATAGTAAGGTAATACCTTGATTTGATAGCTTTGGAACGACTCCTGGCACGTTCGAGGACGAACATGTGTTTAAGCGGTGAAGGATGTAACGACCTGACTGGTCATTTTGAGCATCTGCACTTTGCTCGGTAGTTTGAGGGCTTGAGTATCTTCGCATGATGTATTATGATTTGCATAAATCGTCGGTGTTGGTTTTCAAGTTATACAGAATCGATTTAGAAGAATGAATTTCAAGATTTAAGCTCTAAGTTGGAAGAGTTTACCAAGTTTAACCTTTTGACATTGGATCTCGGAATGGAGTTTCGTTAGTTTCGTTAGCTTCGTTGGGTGATTTTGAACTTATGAGCACATCCGGATTGTAATTTGGAGGTCCGTAGTCGAATTAGTCTTGAAATGGCGGAAGTTGGATTTTTGGGAATTTTGACCGGGAGTGGACTTTCTGATATCGGGGTCGGATTTCGATTCCAGAAGTTGGAGTAGGTCCATAATGTCAAATGTGACGTGTGTGCAAAATTTGAGGTCAATTGGACGTGTTTTGATAGGTTTCGGCATCGGATGAGAAGTTGAAGTTTCAAAATTCATTGATTTTGACCTGAGGTGCGATTCATAGTTTCAAGGTTGTTATGCATGAGTTGAAGCTCCGAGTAGGTTTGATTCGTCATGTAGAACTTGTCTGCAAAATTTGGCGCCATTTGGAGTTGATTTGATATGGTTCGGGCGCTCGGTTGCGATTCTAGAAGTTCTTGAAGTTTACTTTGATCTTCATGCGTTTTGGCATCTGATTCGTGCTTATAGAGGTTATTTTGATGATTTTATCACGCGAGCGAGTTCGTGTTGTGTTTCTGGACTTGGGTGCATAGTTGGTTTGGAGCCTCCGGTGCTCGGGTAAGTTTCGGATTGGATACGAAATGAATTTTCATGATTTTGAGTGTTGTTACTGGTGTCATCGCATTCGCATTGTTTTTGTCGCAAATGCGACTATCGAAATTGTGAAGCAGCCTCGCATTTGTGAAGCTGGGCTGTTGGAGAAAGGACTCGCATTTATGAATAATTTTCCGCTCTTGCAAAGCCTGTTGATTTCGCATTTGAATACTCAGTATCACATTTGCGATAAAGGCATGAGCGAGGTTAGTTCGCTTTTGCGAAGGACCATGGTTCGCATTTGCGACCTTTTTGGTCGCATTTGTGAAGGCAGCAGAGAATTTCAAACTTCACTTTTGCGATTATTTGTTCGCATTTGCGGGGCTCGCATTTGCAAATCCCATGTCGTAAATGCGACGTCTGCAGCCTGCATATAACTGAGAATTTTGAGACACTACTTCATTTTGTTATATTTTGAACTCTAGCTTCGATGGAAGGCGATTTTGTGAAGGTATTTTCATATCAAATCATTGGGTAAGTACCTCTAATCAATTCTCAACTACATTTCATGATTTTACATAAGATTTAACATCAAATTCATGAGAATCTAGGAAAAAATATGGGGATTTTGTCAAAACTTTGAAAAATGAAAATTTGGGATTTGAGAGTCGAATAGGAATCGGATTTGGAAACAAAATACGTATTAGGACTCGTGAGGCAATGGGTAGTCAAGACCTACCCTTGGATCCAGATTTTGACGGGGGCGGGCCCGGGGGTTGACTTTTGTTGACTTTTTAGAAATATATAAAAATCACATCTTCATTAATTGAGATTGTTTACCCTTGTATTGTGTGATGTATTTATGTCGTCTTTGTCTATATTGAGCCGAGCGGAAGTAAATTTGTAATGAAAAGGCTAAATTGAGTATTGAGTTAGCCGAATTGCGGTAAGTGTCTTGCCTAACTTTGTTGAGGGAATTTTTCCTACTATTTGACATTTTTTTCTACATGGGGGGGGGGGGGGGTGACACATATATGGGGTGACGACCATATATGCATGTGCCAGAGTTAACCATGCTCAGGGGTAGATTATGTTATAAATTGTGTCTTGTAGAATCACGTGCCATTCTTGCTTCATGCCCTACTTACCTTCTAGGTACTAAGAACATAGTATTAAATGTTAGAAACTAAGACTTAACTTAATATAACTTGATCAAATTTGATGAAATTCTGAGAATACATTGATGTGTCTAATTCGGTCATCACTATGTGTAATCATTAATACATTGCTACGACCGATTTTCTTGAGATACTAGAGTCTACACTTGTGTTGTAGATCATTCGTCAGATTTATTGAAATACATGAATAATAAGGTTCTTTGCAGTTTATTGAACTATTGTTGGCTTGGAAAGTTGTGATTGATATTCATTTAGAATATTCGTTTAAACACTCTCCTTGACGTTATTTATGCTTACTGTCTTGTTTGTCTTTAATATACATATGCTTGGTAAGGAAGAGTGTAAAGCACTAAGGGTGATACCGTGCCATTGTATATACATTATCATGTGAGGGAGAGTGTAATGCACAAAGGGTGATGCCATTCCATATCTATCGAGAGTAAAAGAACCAAGGGCGATGTCATGCCATATCATTTCTGAGTAAAATCATGAAGGGTGATGTTGCGCCATGTTATGTGAGTAAAAAGCACGAAGGGTGATGCCGTGCCATTTCATTTATATTATCATGCTTTAAATTATCATGAGTTCATGGCACGATGCGTGTTCCTGTGCAGGTGAGGGCGAGGCACATGCATTATATTGTGATATCCTTTCCTTGTGTATAAGTTCATGCCTTTACATTGAGCTGTTATTGCCGTATTTATGGTTCTTATGTGACTGTCATTAATTCCATGTCCTTATTCTCTATCTTATTTGTTATTGTGTCGCTCATGCCTTCTACTTGCTAAACTTGCAAATACCATGCCTACTTCTCGCTGTCATAATTACATCTTTGTCGTATCTATTTTGTTGCACTTAGTACATGCCTTCTACCATGTTAGTCATTCATGTTTCTACTTGTTAACTTATAAAGATCATGTGTTCCCTTCTTATTCGTTATATCTATATTTATGCCTCCACCAAGCTAGTTAGTTGAGGTTATATTCCTTTCCCTAATTGTTGTCATTATCCCTATGCTTTCCGCCTAGTCTGTTACTGATGCCTTATGTACATCCTTGTTCATTATTGCTACTTGCATATTTTCTACTTTGTCATTACTGTTATCGACATTTTTTCCATCCGGTTGGTACTGTTGTATGCATATTTGGTGAGGATGAGATAAATACATTAAGGGTGTTGTCGTGCAATTGACTTGATATCAAAGTATATTCCTCCCGCTATGAAAGTTATGGGGTGACTATTATGGTTTGTTGGTTTTCGCTCTATGGAAAATATTGGTCGAGACATTGGAAACTGTTGAATTGTGATCTCTTCTAGTACTCCGTTATTGCTTGGTACATTCGTTTCGTGTGCTCTATTATGTATACTGTAGTATAGTTCTATTGTTAGTTTACGTTACAGATTTTATCAGTGAGCATCTTTTAACTAAAAAGCCTTGTTACTACTTCGATGAGGTTAGACAAAATACTTACTGGGTACATGGGGTCGGTTGTACTCATACTACATTTCTGCACCTTGGGTGCAGATTTTTGGAGCGGAGTTGCTAGCGATGTCGGGAGCTGACCCTGAAGATGTTCGTGCATTCCGGATATAGCTGCCACTTGTCCTTGGTAGCTTTAGATTTTTTCAATTTGTTTATGTAACCTTCAAACAAATCGTGTAATTATTTGTATCAGTTTTATAAATTCCAAATCTTAAAAGTTCGTGACTCGTACTACCAGTTTTTGGGTTAATTTGTAAAAGTTCAGATAATTTTTTACTATTTTCTATAATTTCATTTGGATTGTATTGACTGCTAGTTGGATTACCTAGCGGGTCGAGGGTTAGCCATTTTTATCAAAACCTGAGATAGAGAGCTCGGATTTGGATGAGATTTTGAAGGATTTTCAGAGGCATCGATTGGGTAATTGTTCTTAACTTGTTTTTGGTTATATCCCACTAATCTATCATTGTTCGGATTTGGGTGAAAATTTTGGAAAAATAGGAGAAGTTCTTCAACTAAGTTTTTGAGTTTTGATTGGGATTTTGTTATCGGATTGGGACTGTGAATGAGTGAGTGAATGAGTGTTTATATTTAGTAATTTTTACCCGATTCCGAAACGTGGGCCCGGGGCAATTTTTTAATTTCTTGCTTAAGCCTTTATTTCATTAATTAGATTAGTTTCTTATAGTTATATTTATGATATGTAATTGCTTTTGGCTAGATTTGGGCCATTCGAAGTCGGAAAATCATGGAAAAGGCATTGTTATTGATTGATTGAGCTTGGTTCGAGGTAAGTGGCTTGCTTAACCTTGTGTGTGGAAATTCCCTTAGGATTTAGTATTGTTGTGATATGTGAGCGTCGTGTGCATGAGGTGACGAGTGCGTACACAGGCTATTTGTTATAAAACCTACTTTTTACTTAGTAGTGACTTGTTTTCATCTTAATTGAGTTATATCAACATGTGTAGTTATCCTGTTTAGTCTAATATCGCATGCCAACGTGCTTTAATTGCTTATTTGGACTCTGTGCAACATGCCTAATTGATTTCCTATTTTTCCTCGATCTTTATCAATCTTAACTGTAGAATTCTTGTTGTTAACTGTTGTATTTATCGATTTGAGCTGTGTATTTACGTTTGAGATTACAAGGCAGTAAATCAGAGTTCTCCCTATTTGTTTACTTTTGAGACTACAAGGCGCTACCTCGGGAGTTCTTCCTGCATATTTACTTTTGAGACTACGAGGCGGTGCCTCGGGAGTTCTCCCGCACATTTACTTTTGAGACTACGAGGCGGTACCTCGGAAGTTCTCCCTGCACATTTACTTTTGAGACTACGAGACGGTACCTCGGAAGTTCTCCCTGTATATTTACTTTGAGACTGCGAGACGGTATCTTGGGATATTCTCTGCTGCTTACCCTTGTGTGTTGTACTGCTATTTTGCTGTGTTTTCCTTTTTGTTAAATTCTAGTCTCTTCTTATATTGCTACATTCTCCTTCTTTATTTATTATATACAACTGGGCCCTAACATTACCTCGTCACTACTCGACCGAGGTTAGGCTTGACACTTACTAGGTACCATTGTAGTGTACTCATGCTACTCTTCTGCACATGTATTGTGTGCAGATCCTGGGACTTCTTATCAGCCACACCATCAGTGAGCAGTGACGGTTTAGAGACTTCAAGGTATATATACACCATAGTCTAATAAAAGAAAGATACTAGTTTCCTTCTACAGCTTGTTATTTATGATATTCCGAGTTTTGGGAATACTGTGTATTACTAGAGTGTTGGTTATTATACATGTTGAGCGACATTGTTACCAGTTATTTGGTTATCTGTTGCAGTTAGTTGTTAAGTTTTACCTCCATTTTTGTTATTTCCGCAATTTGTTAGGCTTACCTTGTCGTAGAGACTAGGTGCCGTCACGACATTTTACGGAGAGAATTTTGAATCGTGACAATTTACATAATCAAGAAGGAATTAATTTTATTTTTTTAAAATTTATCCTTACATCTTTTTTTCACTACAATGCCAAACATCCGTTGGGCAATTAAAAGAAGAAACCTAGAATCTTTTGTCGTCTAACTAGATTTGTTTAATCACAAAGATATTGTGCCTCCTTCCCTCAACCAATCCTCGCTTCCACTTCCGCGCTTTTCTAGCTGTAACGTTGTATTACGCTCCTTCCCCAAAATCCCTCAATTTCCTCAACCTTTCTCTACCCCATTCTGCAGTCAATACTAACCACAAGATTCATACAATCTAACCCATATTAAACTTTTTGTCCTTTTCTACTAGGACTCGTTCCCCTTCTTTTCCCCCCATATATTTCATTTATTTTTCTCTTTTAACTTTCCTATATATAGTTAAAAAAAAAAAAAAACTTTCCTATATATATAATCTGTTTCATGCTTTCTTGGTTCTCCTCACTTCACATCTTCTAGCCCTAAATCTCCTCTTATCTCTCCTACCCATTAACCCCCTCCTCCTCAAGAACACACCCCCTACCCCCCTCCCCCCCACACACATTAAAGGTGAAACCTTTATCTCTTTTCTTGAAACCCATTCTTCAATTCTTGATTTTTGCGATTACAAAAGATGGCCATTGCATACCCACATTTCTTTGTTTCTGAAAAGTCCAAGAATTTGAAGCAGCAGCCATCATTGATGGTTTCTTCTACCCCATCATCACCACCTGTCATTTTATCCCAAGATGAGCTGAAAAAAATTGCAGCATATAAAGCTGTAGAATTTGTTGAGTCAGGTATGGTTGTGGGTCTTGGTACAGGTTCCACAGCTAAACATGCTGTGGCAAGAATAGGTGAATTATTAAAGTTAGGGAAATTAAAGAACATTGTAGGAATACCCACATCAACAATCACCCATGAACAAGCTGTTTCGTTGGGAATACCTTTGTCTGATTTAAATACACATTCAATTCTTGATTTGGCAATTGATGGTGCTGATGAAGTTGACCGAGAAATGAATTTGGTTAAAGGGAGAGGAGGGTCATTGCTTAGGGAGAAAATGGTAGAGGCTGCTTGTAAGAAATTTATAGTTATTGTTGATGAGTCAAAGTTGGTGAGTCATTTGGGTGGAAGTGGTCTTGCTATGCCTGTTGAGATTGTGCCCTTTTGTTGGCAATTTACTTTAAAAAGATTGGAGATGTTGTTTATTGAAGCTGGTTGTGTTGGGAAGTTGAGGAGGACAGTTGGGGGTGAGCCATATGTTACTGATAATGGGAATTATATTATTGACTTGTATTTCAAGAGTGATATGGGTGATTTAAAAGCTGCAAGTGATGCAATTTTGAGGCTTGCTGGTGTGGTTGAGCATGGCATGTTTCTTGATATGGCGACGACCGTGATTGTGGCTGGAAAACTTGGTGTCTCAGTTACTAATAAGTAGGATTATATGTTCTTTTAGGAACCTTAGTTTTCTAATTTTTGGATATTAGGATATGTTGGGGGTATTGATATTTGTACCAATCCAATTGAGAAGGTCTTGCTGAACTATTTATGTAGCCAGGACAATTTAGGTGGTGCATTTGCAACAACTTAGATATTGAATTATTTGGGGGTATTTGCCTCTAATTTTACAATATTTGAGTTGGTGACATTTGTTAAAGAATGGAAAGTTTCATGATATTCACTAGTTATTGCCTCAAATTGTTAAAGAATGGGGATATTTGCCTAAAAAATTTTCATGACTTGCATTTGCTTGAGTATGCTTACAGTTTTGAGGTTCATCAAGTTCTGTCGCTACTTGTTGTTTCATTGAACATATGTTTGATAGTATTGGATTTGGCGCTCTACTTTTATGATGTTAAAATTATTACTCTGCCTATAATCTTCAAAGATCAACACAGTCACTCTAGTCTTGTCGGATGGTATTTGCTTTAGATAATCAATCACACGAGTGCTGCTAAGATAAATCTGAGGTGTCGGACTTTCTGTTAACATAAGGTTTCATAATGAATTGTCTACTGCCATTTTGTGCAAGTCGCGTTCTCTTTCAAGCAAATATAAGGGCAATGACATTGATAAAGGACTCAATGGCTTATAGCTGCATTGTGGAAAAGCCCAAGGTCTAAGAGTATAGATTGTTTTAAAAACTTAACAGCTAACTGTGCAACTAAAAATAAGAATGCTGATATGCAGCTCCATGTGTAATTGTACTAGAAGTTTGATTGATTTGATAGTTAATTTGTTTTTCATGCTGCATTTTTTATGTTGCTTCCTAATGGTGCTTTTGAGCTTTGTATTTCAGGATATCAGATGCTTGGCATTTTCCGGTGGAACGTTACTTATGCCTCGTTCTAAAAGTTGTTCTGTGCTGTTTCTGTGTCGTGTTTATCACACTTATATGGGGAGAGGAAGATTTAGCTCAATAAGAGGATGCACGGAAAAGGAACTTTTATTGGATGTAAAGCAGTGCTTACTGCCGGAGCATCAACTCTGCAGAAGGAAGGTGATGTATATTCTGGTATTATAACTTAATAGGATACTCATTCATATTTGGCTATTGGACTGTAACTGAATTTTACTTTGCTGGACCCTAGTTTCCTCTCCTTTTTATGTGATTCTGTTTTCTGCGCGTGTGCACATCCCATGAAAAGGTTACAAATGACCGAAAATTGCAATTGGATCAGGTATCTTTTCACCTATTGTTCCCTTTCCTTGAGATATAATTGAAAAAGGAACTCCATGTCGGCTTTACTTTGTTTTAGGGCCATAATCCAATTCCCTTGGAATGAGCAAACATTAGCTTTAACTTAATATCATGAATATCCTTCAATTGAGAATGCCCTCGTGCTTAGGCTTGAAGGATATCCTTTCTCAAGCATCATCATTCATGACAAATTCCCTCGCGATTATTTAGAGAAGATGCTGAATTTTGTGCTTTTTAGCTTCATGCGTTTTGCTTGAGAATTATTAGAAGGTTACTTCATCAAAAATTCATTTATATAATTCTGGTACCTGAAACCAAGAGTATCGCTCTTAATTCCAAGTAGAGGCTGTTATTCTGCTAGCGCACTACAAAAGCAGGGGAGCAATGAGGTGAAAGAGAACTTAACTGATGAAACAGGACATATTCTGCATAGGTTACGATGAGGGTGTAATAAAGCTGCCTACATGACAATCTTTAGAAAGATCGTACAGAACATGAGAACAAAATGATGAACGAGAGATGGTATTATTGAATCTTCTATGAGAATCAATTGCTTCCTTGTGGCCCTAGCCTCTAAGTGGCTTGAATTTTCTCTTAAGAGAGAAAATGGGAAATGATGTAGAGGAGTGACGGCAGGTTATACGTAAGCTGTAGTTTGATCTATTGATACACGTGGAAGAGGTAAGTTTTAAGGAGTACTATGTTGATTGCCAATAAGTTTGAATCCTGAAAGTGTTCTTTGTTTGACTTCATTTCTGAATTCATTACCCAATTTTGAGTGATGAACTACATGAAGTCTGTGGTCCTATTTTTCCTGAACTCATTTCTTGTATGATTAACAAATTTAATTTTGTACCGGTGAATATAATGGATGGTTTATTCTCCCTCTACGATTAGTCTTGTAGTGATGATTTGCGAAGGGTTTTAATCATAATATGTTTTGCAAACGAGATTTGTATCTAGAATTGCATTGCCATCTTATTCAATAGCTTTACCTATTAGAGAGGGCTCATTGTTCACTATTTATATCTTTTTCTTATGGTCGAGAAATTGTCTGGGGCCAACACTTAGGACCAACCGCAACCTTCAAAACTCGAGGATAATGAGCTCATTCCTCTACCTTTCTCCACTTAAATACCAGGCTTAGTTTGGTTTAAACCTTGGAGCTAAGTCACTGTTTACTAATTATATCTTCAACCAGCGTTGGCGGAAATTTGTTTTGATAACGGGTTGTGGTTAGAATTGAACCAAAGACCTTTGACTGCACTAATACCATGTTAAATTGTGTGATTATCTCATGTATACATGAATACTGAAGTCCCAAGGTAGACTGCCTCTGTGGATATGCTTCTGCAGCTTCTTTAGCTCCTGGAATTAAACACCTTTATTGCAAAGGCCGAGGAAATGGTCAGTAAACTCTCATTTTCTTTCCTGTTAGCTTTTGGTTGTTTATTTCATGAGGATCTTGAGAAATCCTAGGGTGAAATGAGAAATGTTTGCTGAGGACTACTTTTTGAGATGATCTTGGTAATGTATAAAAAAAATTGATTTTTAGCTGTGTGTTACTTTTGGACCTCTGCCCAACATTCTTTACATTGAGCCAATCTTTTTTCTTTAAGATTATGGCAGAATACCTTCATACCTCCTTAAACTTGCCATGTTTTATTAAGTACAAACCCTGCCTAAATGTTTCCTTTTCAAATATGCTTTCGTCCAATGTTTAAAAATGAAAGATTACATGTTTTTCAGGTTTGACTTCCATTTATTCAGTTAATTTATTAGAATGAAGTAATTTATTTTATTTGGTTATTTTTCTCACTTAACTAGGGACATAATAGTGTTATTTTGATTTCCATTTCTTCTAATTTCGCATTTAACAATTTTATTTTTACTTTTAGTTCCTTTCCCTTGACTTAATTGGTTGGTTTAGGAGATTAATGTAAATAGATAGGCTGCATAGCGATGCAAGGCTTGAAAGGTGCCTAACACCTTCTCTTAGTCAATCAAACCTCTTTATTTAGGATTTGTGTAGTTTATGTGTGACTGAATACACTTAAGTCAAAGTACTGTTATGTAATTATGTTAGTTAACTACTCCACAATAATTCAAAATTCAGTTCTATAAGTCAAATTCATCACATTTTAGAAAACACCTCCTTTTATTTTTAGGATTAACTTGTGTACGTTGATTATGTCCAACGCAATATGGCTTACCAAAATAGAGCTCCAGGCATGGAGCGTTGGTTATCATTTGACGTGACATTAGAGTTAAGTTGTTGCCCATCGTTTGTAGCTCAGTTGTTCTCACATCGTCACCAAAAAAAACAAGATCCAAGATTGTTCCACCTCTATGGCTTTGGTTACATTTTATATCGTTGAGATTTGGGTAAACATTTGGTTGATCAAACATGGGCGGCAAACGCACACCCTTTTGATGGTCCCAATTCCAATATGGCAAAGCAAAAGTTGGATCATTGGTTGGTGATAATCATCTATTGAATGAGAAAATCCATGAGAAGTGAACTTGGAACTCCTTGCCATCTATTGTATAAGCACCCATTACAATAAGCACAATGGATATTGGCTTGTTGTTTGAATCCTCTTGGATCAAGTGGATCTTTTTCAGTTAACTCCTCCATTCTAGTGATAGCTAAGTTGTAGCCATGTACTCTTCATTCACATCCTGAGCAGTGGGTCAGGTATGGATCTTTGCATCAGGGGGAAACTTGTAATAAGGAAAGTCATCTAATTTTGGTGGCATAGGGGGACAACAACTATAGGGTACAGGTATATCTTTTGCAATTTCTGCTCTGCCACATGAATCAAGAGTAGGGATTGGAAAGGAGTTGCAGATGCTACTGATGGTGCAAGATTAGCAGAGCCATAGAGCGATGACTCAGAGTTTGTTTCGTGCGGTAATTGTTGGACACCTTGCATGAAACCTTGAAGGTTTGGTTACATTTTGCATGGAAGAAAAACTGGGTGGTTTCTGGAGAGGAAGCTAAAGAAGATGAAGAAAAGGGAGTTTTGAGTGTGTTAATATTGCATAATGGTTGAGTAACAGAAGCCATAGTTAGATCCATAGCTGGATAACTAACTTGATTTTAATATGGTTTGTTTCACTTGAAAATTTCAGGGGTTCAGCACAACGGCGGCTCTAGGGTAAAGGCAAGTGAAGCCCTTACCTTATTAGGCCCCCAAATATTTAAGGCCCCAAAAATATGAAACACTACTATATTATTATATAATTTATACTCCATCCATTTCAATTTAGATGAGGTAGTTTGACTCGCCACGGAGTTTAAGAAAAAAAAAACTTATGGTCTTATATCCTGTTTGGCCAAGCTTCTCAAGAGGCCAAAAGTGTTTTTTTTTTCAAAAGCACTTTTTTCCCCTAACTTGAGGTGTTTGGCCAAGTTTTTTTTGGGGAAAAAGTGCTTTTGGGAAGAAGCAGAAGCAGTTTATGAGAAGCAGAAAAAAGTAGCTTCTTTCCAAGAGCAGAAACAGAAGTAGTTTTGACTTTTCTTCTTATCAAGAATACTCTTAACAAAATATGGTATATACCAAATTAATCGTTAAACCTAATACTTAGGATATTAATGTATAATTTCTTATTATTTTTAGGATAGCTTTCTAATATATAGTGACTTTAGGGGTGAATATTTTTATATTTTGTTGAATGATTTTTAATATATTTAACTTATATTAAAAGAATTTAAGTACTTTTAAATTTTATTTTTTATAGTTTACTTAAATAAAATGAAAAGATTTAATTATTGCATGTAATAACAAAATTTTGAGATTATTTATTTACTTATAATATTAACCATTAAGTAAATCTATTCATATCCTTATTCGTAATTTGATATTTAAAAGCACTTTTTGAAAAGCTTGGCTAAACACAAATTATTATGCAAAAGTACTTTTCAGAGTCATTAGCCAAACACAAACTGCATCTCTCCAAAAGTACTTTTTTCAAAAAAACATTTCTCAAACTAAGCTGATTTCTCCAGCTTGGCCAAACAGGCTATTAAAAGCTTAAGGGGTAAAAGCTTTGTGGGGCCATGACATTTATATGGTTATAAAAACTTCTTATTAAAGGTAAAATGAAGAGTTTAAAGTTGAATTATTTTTAAATTTATAAACGTGTCATTTATTTTGAACAGACTTAAAAGGAAAGTATCTTATCTAATTTAAAACGGAGAGAGTATAGTTTATATTTATATAATCATTAATAAAAGATTTTAAATTTTAATTTTTTCAAAAAAAAAATTGGTAGAGGTAGGGATTGAGCCTCCTTCATAAGGTAGAGGTAAGATCTGCATATACGTTATCCTTTCCAAACCCCACTTGTGGGATTCACTGGATTTGTTGTTGGTATAGGTAGGATTGAGTGAATTAGTAGGATAAATATTTTCACTCACTAAATTAAATAATATATTTACCTTCTAATCAGTTTTATTTTTCTTCCTTTAAGTATAGTCTTTTCTTATCTTTCATAGGATTTTACTTTTAATTTTTCACTCAAATTCTCTAAATTAACCATTCCTTTTTGTCATATTTGATTGATCAACGCATCAGAAAGTAAGTTCTTTTGTGTCTCATCTTTTTTAACTAAGAAATTTTTGAGACAAGTGCAAGCTTCAAACATGATGAATAATGGGCTCGCCCCTTTATATCATTTTCTCTTAAAATGAGAGTTCAATACCATATGACGTGTGCCTAATTCATAAATCATGCGTTGCGCTCTTACCATTAGATCAAAGCCATGTAGGGTTTTTTTTTGGTCTCAATATTATATAGATTTTACGAAAGAAGTTTCAGGGTTTTTAATGAGGCCACCAGTTCAGTTGAGTTGCCTCTAATTGAACCGGTGCCATACCATGAATGTGATGTTCAAATAGCTTCATTCACATTTGGTAACTGAATGACACATTCACTGTCTTTAATGTTATCTTAACTGAGACTTTATAAATTTGATTGAGAATATTAAGAATAGACAATTGACTCTAGTAGGAGACTAATAAAGCCTTTGATTTAGGTCCCAAAAGTTTTTAATAATGGATTTTATGATTTTATTTTAAACTAGGCAATATTACTGTTTATAGAAAAAAACAAAAAAAATACAAAAATTTTTAAAAAAGAAAGAAATAAAAATTGTCTACTCTTTAACAATAGAGATATTTTTAGAACTTTGAATAAAACTACTTAAATCGTCATGTTAGTAAATATATTTTTCACAATAATATCAAAAGTAACATATTGCAAATGCATGTCTAACATCTTATTTATTCAAATTATTCCTTTCTAATATAAGCAATAATAATATAACTATGTGAAGCTAAAGGCACACTAAATTTTTTGAGGAATGTTATACTATAAACAACAAGTATGAAAAAAAAAATGGCACACTAACTTTTTTGCATATACTAATTATAAAAGTATAAGGCCTCTTATTAAATTTTGGCTTTAGGCCACTAATTTTATGGAGCCGCCTTTGACTTCAACCTTTCCTTATATACTATACCAGTCCTAATCATAAATTAAGTTGTATACGTGGATAGTGTAATATATTGTACATAGTTTAATTACTCATTTATTCTAGGGATATGTTATTGATCGATAACACATTAAACTGTGACTTGCAAATATTTTTTAAATGATCTGATTGTATAAATGATATTATACCGTCAATATATATAAATTTAACTTAATAAAATGTATGGCTTTACATGTTCACAAAGGATTATGAGTGGGAATCATATCTCTTTGACAGTACAAGTATCAACTATGAAAGAGAATGCTAAATTTTCTTTTTCTCTCGTAAACAATTTAGTGTGTTTCATTTTGGGGAAGTTCTAGCTTGCTAGAAGAATTATGCTTTTAAAAGAAGAAACTTAATATTAATAATAATTTTACTTATAATCCTTTTAAGTTGTGGATCAGTGAAACTAGTTATTTATAAATTTTCCAGATGAATTTGAAAACGGTTCTTCAACAATAAATTTTATATTAGTTTTTGGCATAAATCCATAATTTTAGTATATTTGATTCCCTCTTTCATATTTTTCCAATATTTGCACTCTACTAAAAGTTATTTTGAGTAAATGATATTAATTCCCTTTTTAAATTTTTTTATTTTCATTTTAATCTTTACAAATTAGAAGTCCACCACTATAATAAAGAAGGAAAATGTTAGAGTTAGTCTCTATTGCGGTATGGGATTAGAATTGTCGTGCGATATTAGCTTTGTTGTTGCACCATCTTGAATGGGTAATGAGTGATTTTATGCCACCTTGGAGTAATAAAGGTGAAATTTTTGGACCATTTTTTTTGGTGTTGCTAACATAAAAGGAACTAAAGAATTAGTTACCTTCATATAAAACTCAAAAAGGGAAACCTAGAAGGTACAAAGATAGATCTTCCAAGACTCGAGAGCAGATGATTATGTTTGATTACAAATGCACACACCTATCCGACTTAGTTATGATTAACATTGTTTGAAAACTTATTATGGTGTAAAGCACAAAAATTTTAACCTAACTAAGAGAAAATAAATTTTAAATGGCAGCGAGGTTAGCCATCGGCCTCGTGCCAAACATTTTAATGTGGATTTAACATGTGAAAATAGCACGAGCTAGCCAATTTCTGACTGGTAATTGAAAAATAGCACGCGTTTGTAAGGTTATTAAAAAATAACCACTATCTTACTGAAACACGAAAAATTTCAGCATAATATGCTGGATTATGGTGCTCCTGTGTATACATTTCCAACATATTATGTTGCAGCTCCAACACATAGAAAGTTTCAACATAATATGCGGGATTACGAAGCTCCTGCGTATAAACGTCCAGCATATTATGTTGAAACTCCAACATGTTATGAAATTCCAGCATATTATGCTGGAATCTTATATGTAAAAATTCAAACTCCAGCATATTATGCTGGAATTTTTCCAGATTTTTAAGCGTATTTTTGTTCAGATATCTTTACACGTGTAATCAATATCTCGTGATCAATATCTTCTTTTTCATATGTAATTTCATCATCCCCTCAAGTTGGAAGGGCTTGAGAAAACACCCAACTTGCACAATAAGGTGTGATGTTTCGGCCCGATGAGTGATTTAGTGAACAAATCCGCTAATTGAGAATCAGATCTTATAAAGGAGAGTGAAATAAGGCCCGCAAGGAACTGTTGTCTCACGAAATTACAATCAATTTCAACATATTTCGTCCTTTCGTGAAAGACGGGATTTTTTCGCTTTGTGAATTGCGGATTGGCTATCAGATTGAAGCAGAACCGGAAGGGTGATTGGTGCTGAAATATCGTCGAAGAGTCGAATCAACCAAGTTATCTCTGCTGCGACCCTTCGCATCGACCTGTATTCTACTTCGACAAAGCTAAGAGAAATGAAGCATGTTTCTTGGATTTCCAAGAAATTGGGGAAGATCCCGGGAGACATAGAAGCCACTTTCTGATCTTCATGAATCTGGACATGTTCCCCAATTTGAGTCGTAAAAAGCATGTGTCACGCCCCGAACCTGGAGGCGAGACCGACACCCGGTGTCTCACCTATCCTTGTGTACCAACTTGCGACTAAGGGACTCTGAACATATAATGTCATACTTTGACCATGGACCACATGTCAAGAAAATTTGCGAAGCAAAATATAAAACTGGACGAAAACTCACACTGACTAAACATCAATATAAGGTTGGGTCGACAAGGCCGTCATAATTACTACAGCTGACAAACCAACCAAATATACATACAAGGCCTACAAGCCCAACACACTGTACTAACTGACAGGATATATCTACAAGCCTCTACTGATGGATGTACTGTGATCGGAACAGGGCCCCGACCTACTCATAACATATATAGATATATACATAAGATGTACACAAAACTCCAGACCCGACAACTCTGAAGGACGTGGAGCTTACCGATCAAGCTGAACTCGGGCAACACCTACTGAGGAGGTCTACCCGTCTGTCTGTCTGAATCTGCACGCATGAAATGCAGCGTCCCCAGAAAAAGGGACGTCAATATGAAATAATGTACCGAGTATGTAAGGCAATAAAATAACTGAAAGCTGAAACTGAACTGATAATATAATATCTGAAAGTAATTGGGAGTCAAAGATAATCTGAAGATATGCTTACCTGATGATACTGACTCAACTCTCTCAATATAGTGAGTAAAATAGTTGTCTGGCCTTATAAGGCTCGGTATATATATAGCTGCTCTGCCGTAGTAGGCTCGCTCATAGGTGCTCAGCCATACTAGGCTCTGTATCTCGGCCATGTTGGGCTCGCTCATAGGCGCTCGACCACAGTAGGCTCGGTATATAACTTACCATCTGATCAGAGGTTGCCCAATAGGCGCCTGTGCATCAATTATAGCTCGATGGTGGTGAAAATATTGTAATAATGTATATATATAGACTCTCTGCTCTCTTGACCGGAAGAAGACAATACTCAATTGAATATAAAGTCCTGATAAGAGAGAATATTGTAACTTATGAGACTAAGATAATGTATATAAATTCGGGAGTATGAACGTTTCTTTATGCCTCGTTATCAAACACATGTTGTTACGAGATCATGCCAAAATGAAGTGAGGGCTTAGCCTTAACATACCTAAGCCGATTCTCTTGACAATCCTTCTCACAAACGTCTTTTGCAAAGAACACATAATGGCAGATCGAAGTAGGGGAAAATCCGTATGATATTCTTGATAAAGATTGCACCGTACTCCCTTAAAATTTCCAAATATCACGTTGCTAAGATGCTAAGAGATGTTGTTTGAATTTTGTTTCAAGAAAATCACATTACTAAGATGCTAAGATGCAAATTTTGTTGAAGATTTAATATAATCTCCTTGTTTTGAGATTTCATCCGTAGCTTGTTGAAGCTCATCCATAAACTTTTGCAAGCTTAACATCACCTTAATGAGATAAAGGATCTCTTAAATT
Source organism: Nicotiana paniculata (assembly GCA_005239505.1). NCBI lineage: Eukaryota > Viridiplantae > Streptophyta > Magnoliopsida > Solanales > Solanaceae > Nicotiana > Nicotiana paniculata. Next base: position 10,910 of record ML320828.1, on the reverse strand, counting down.
TGTTGGTCCTTGTGGGCTCCACCTTAGGATGACTAAGACACAAAATTGCCACCTTGAAATATGACTTAAAAATCACTTCTTTTGGGCTGCCACATTAAGGGGTGATGCTCCCCCTACCTTATCCAAAAATCTTGATTAATTAGCTAATCTCCCATTCCAATCAATAATTATCCAATTATCTACATAATTAAGAATTATCTCAAATTACTTAAAATACTACTCACTTTTAACACACCTTATAAACCTTACTATCATGGTCTTGTGGTACTTTGTATGGCACTAGTCCATAATTACCGGGTATTTTAGCTCGGGCCGTATTTTATTCCAACATGTCAAACCTTGACGAAAGTTTATTTTCTTTGATTTGCTTACCCTCTCATCTTCACGAATTTACTCATCACTTGTTTGAAATAGCATAATGCTTATAATCTCAAAATAATCTCATTCCCAAACTTACGTCGATTAGCTTACGATGAAACTTTAACGTAAGAAAATGCGGAATCTAACATCTCATTTCCGAGCTTATATCAATTTACTTATAACATACTCCCACATACGAAAACATGGGGTGTAACATCATTCCCCCCTTTGGAACATTCGTCCTCGAATGTTGACTGATGCACTTATCATTTTTATGACATATGTCTTTCGAATATTTTAGTACTCTCCTTGTCATCTAGGCAACTGTTCTATGAATAATTCCAAAGGCCATGGCATTCCCCCCTTTAGGCCTCTTTCTCGCACCACGACTTATGGTTGGAATCCTTCCCTTCTCGTAATTGTTGCTACCTTTTATCATGCAACTTGTACGACTCTGACCTTGTAAGTGCGTCTATGTGACTCTTCTCCCCTTTTTTCTCCAGCTTTTAGCCCATCTCTAGGCCTCACTTTGTAAACATATACAGAGATTGACAAGATGTACCTCTGGGCATCTATAAGTATAGTGAAGTTCTTCGCTCGGTACTTTGTTGAACTCACGAATATTGCTATATCTTATTTCATAGACCCGATTATCTATCCCCATGACTTTACTGCATCTAAGTAGGTCATAATATACTATAACTCTTACCTCGATTTATCGTTACTGAGGTCTGCGACCAAACTCTATGTTACCCTCGTTGCTTATCCAGTATGTATAAATCTAAGTCCTTTGATGCTTTTTCATTACCGTTCATCATAAGAATGATTTCCTAATCTCATCTCATACTTTGTAACTTTTATCCATCCGTTGTTGATTTACCTCAATGTTGATCTGCAATCTACTATCCCAATGTGATTCACTTACGTGGTTATTTTAATGTTGTACAATTCTTGAAATCCCTTTTTATTTTCTTCAAATCATTACTCAATCGAAGGCCCAAACGTCATCCTTTATCTATCACAATTACACCCTTATTCTCTTTCCATGGTATCGTTCCATCTCTTCTAAATACTATTAGTCTTAGACTCCTTTGAGTTCATTCAGGCTATACTGAACTTTCCATAACTTAGAGAAACCATCAACTCTTTTGTTTTCCTGGGCTTAATCCTGAGGACTTATCTATTCTCGTAACTTTCTCACTCGCCCTTTCTTATCCTTACTCTTATCTTCCTAAAACCTTGTCGCTTTAAATATTTTAGCTTGTTACCTACACATATCTATTTATATTATTTGCAACCTTCCTTCAACTTGCTTGCACCATAGATTTCCTTATGTTATTCTAGAACATCAAGCAAGACATCACATCGTCTCCAACTCTTCTTTACTCTCTTGACTAGGCCTCTAGATATCTAGAAACAAGAGGCTGGAATATATGCCACTGACAACGCTGATATCATTCTTGGATACTGAATCCCAACGCTTCTAGCCCTCTATCTGAAGTATGGATTATTCACAATCTTCTGCACCTGAGTATCTCATACGTTGTTCACCTTTACCTTATTTACCTTAAAATCTAGCATCATATCTTCTATATCTTTCATAACGCCCCTTCCACATAGGTATGATTTTCAACATATATGTTGGATGGATAATACTCCGAACTCTGAAGTGCGTTCATAACGTAACTAACTCTGGATCATTAATCAAATGGTTCTTTTCGTTCCATCTCAGATTTTCTTTTTTTAATGTAAGCAATTACTTTTCCTGGTCTTTCTGCCCCTTGTTGTGTGCATAGTTAGCTTACCTTAGTGCCCACACACATTGGAATTCTATACAACTCATATGCTCTTGAATATCACTTTTGATTTTACTTCCCGTTCATTAGCCACTGTAGGTGCGATTTTCTTATGGAGTGCATACAATGTTGTTGTGAGACTGTTGTTATAAGACCATTTCCTCCTTAGGTTACTGAGCTTAGGTTGAAGCCTTCTTCCTTACTTTCTCAGCTAGTCTTTCATTGTAGTATTTAGGGAGGATCCTCTGACTCTTGTAAAGCTGTGAGCTTACTACATTGTATAGTCGACATAATTTTTTTTGATGTCTTTCCTCGCGTATAATTATCCGTAGTTACTTACCTCCACGACCTTGTGCTTCACGACCTTGTGCTTGTAAGGTTGCTTCTGAACTTGATATTTGACTGTCTTCCCAGTGGGACTCTCTTTTATTTCCATAATACTCATACGGTGTCTTTAACTACCCCAACTCCTATCTGAATATTTCTCAAGGATTACAATATCATAATTGCGAGACTGAATTCCCCATGTTGGGGTTCATTATTCATCTTGCACGATCTGTTGATTTTTCTGTATCCTCTTGTCTAGCCGTAACTAGGCTCTTCCTGGATCAACTACTAACTACTCGTCGGCCCATTCTTATATCAATATCCCGCGTAATCTTTCTTGCGTCATTTCCTTTATCTTAACTTACCTCTTGCACTAGCTTCTTATTTATCAATAGCATCCTGGGCAGGAATCCTTACGTCCTTTCCTTGACGCCGTGCTTGTATAATGTTCTGGAATCGTAGCATACATGTAGGATTCAGATAAGTGCAATCTCATTCCTTTCTCATTTTTTATCGCATTCTTCCTTTACCATTCCATAATTACTAGAACCACTTAATTCTTTCTTAATGCCATATCACTCTATATTCCCCTCCTTTTAGGGGAGTACTAAGAGTTGAACCTACGATGACCTACCTATAGATGTTTTACCTCTTCATTTTTGGCATCCTTTCATATCATCGATGACCCTCACTCGCCTTGCGGTAATCCTTATGTACCAAGGATAACAAAATTCCTTACTTGCGATGGTGACACTTAGTATAATTGGCACATACAGTCCCTTAAGCTTAACTTTGCTCACATTGCTTGCTTTAGGGAAGCATATTCCTGAATAACCATTCTCCGAATTTCTCATGAATCTTCTTCTGTTGTCCATTCTATTATCGTCGGAATGTAATATGAAATTCTCATGATTCTGATTATTATCAAATCACTCAGTCCCTAATTCATGTTTAATTTACCTTGTTCACCAGCCCATACTGATTTGTATTACTTTTGGGTCTAACTTTTCCTTTTGGTAATTATGTTAGAGTTACGAACTTGTTTCTTGAAATGAGAATATGACTTCTTGGCCTATATTCTTTTGTTGTCTCAAGGCCTGTCACCTCTCGTATTTTCCTTCACTTGAACTATAGATTCTGTAATACTATCATTTTTTTGATCTATCATTGTCATCCATGTATCACATCTTACTCATAATGCTTCATTGACTCTCTTCTTATTTCCCTCTAGCATTTATGTCTATCACTTTATTCTGAAAACTTCAACAAGACATTTTTTTTCTTTTAGCTCCCCTTTGCTCCATCCTGTGGCTCTTCGGGTTGCTCAACGTTCTCGCTCTACTAGGGACGGGAGCTATACTAAGGTACTATTCATCCCTTCAAGGCTTTCGGTGCCTATGTTTGTAGTACTCATATCTAGATGTACTATTTTAGAATGCACCATCTGAGTGTCTCACAGGGAGATCTATTAGAACATTTGCAATATCCTTCGGAAATGTCAACTAACGCAAACAATCCATCCACCATTTTGGGTTACTTTAACCCCAGCCGGATCCTGATATTCCGTCCTTCTCTTAAACCATATTTGTTAGCTCCCATAGGACATAACTTAGATCGGTGTGCCAATTGTACACACCTCTGTTATTGTTGAAGATAACCCAAAAGGCTTATATTTATCTACCTAAATTGTAAATACTGATAGTCTTCATTAACTGGGCACCTCGTACCCTTCTTCATCTTGCTTCTTTTACTTGTTGAAACTTGTATCTGTCTTCTGAATCTCTCATTGCCTTTCTCCACACGGGTGGATAGAAATTCTTTTCCTTAAGGCTCCTTATCAAGAGGCTTACACGTCTTAGTATACACATGATCTATTGAAAACCTTACATTTACTCATCATAAGTGTCGCGCCCCCTTTTTTTTTCCTTGCGGAATCGGGTTTCGACATTCATTTGGGACAACTCGTTTTCCTTTTGGGAAATGGGTACAAGAAGTTGAAGAGTCGCCACCTACCGGATTAAGGTGCGTTAGGGCACCTATTGCAAGTAACTCATGAAACCGGTTTGTGTCACCAGAGATTGGGTAGGGGCTTGAAATTACCTTGAGGGGAAAGTGTTAAGCACCCCTCGAGGTCCACAACGGTAGGTCCCGGTCAAACTTACTTAGTAAATTAGTCATTTAACAGATAAGCAGTCTAAGAACACATATGTAAATAAGATAAAAAGAGTTTAAAAGGTAAGCAGTATGAGCACATATATGTAAATAAGATAGGGGAGTCCTAAGTTATCAGCCTATAGGATCAAATCTGTATAATACCCGGTAATCCTTCCTCAACTAGAGGGGCTACGCGTGATATTAGCGCACAAGTCATCATATCCTTTTACTACCCAATTACCCTCCCCTCAGCGGTTATATAAGCGATTTTAAATTAGACGGACTCTAAGCGTACATTACCCGACCCTTCCTTGTGGTACCAGAGGTGTTTATGACCTCTAATTTTAGGCAGTTCTAGACTCTCCTAAGGTGTTTAAAAGGGAAAATCTAAGCGACAACAAAGAACATATAGGACTGTCAAGTATGAAAACAATTAAGGAGGCTCATGTTTACCTCCACACATAAGCAGCTAATTAGCACGTGTCAAACATAGATTTCAGAGAATTTCAGAAGGTCCTAGAACAGGATATCTAGGTGAGCATAACAAGCAGAGAATATGCAGCATTGTTTCAAAACGAAGTGACATAAACCTAATCAGTTTGCCTACTGATTTTAGAACCTGTTGAACCTGGGCAGTTTCACAAATAAACAGAGCACAATTTTACAGTTTATAAGACCTTAATTACCTAAGGCTTGCCTAGGCGTGGATCTTTAATACCCTATAAACATGCAATCAAAATTCTATGAATTAGTTAAAACAATTTGAGCTTTATTAAGTTATATAGGCATGCTGGTCTAGGTGCTGAATGTTACAAAAGTTGATTTCATGCATATTTATACTAGAACATGGCGTCTATGTGTTGGGGTTGTTTTTAAACATCTTTATAGACAAGACAACTATTTATTTAGGCGACATATGCATGATTTAGAGCAAATGCAAATACGGTCCTAGAGCAGGATTTCTAAATAAAGAATGGTCCTTTTATTAGGCAGAATTATAGCAGTAGCTTAACGACAGGATTCTAGGTGATTATGACTTATGCAGCAGCAGAATTTCGTGATAATGAAGTAATGAGCTTATAACGTATTTTTCTAATATGCAAACCAGTAAACATAATTATCCTAAGGCAAGATTTCTAATGCAAATAACACAACATAACCCTAAAGCAGGATTTCTACCCAGTTTCCCCAAAAAAATCATATAAGAAACCCTCCCCTTTTTACTAATTTCCCCCAATTTCTGTTTACAAAGATGATTATTACAGACCAGAAGTGAATGAATTACATAAGTAAATATAAACTATACTATAAGGAGCCTGAATTAGGCCCAAAGTAAACCTGGGAATGCCAGGCCTCCAAAACAATCTCAAAAACAATCTCAGATGCCCAGAGTCTCATAACCCACACTCCACAGGGTGTCCTTGTGTGTCAAAGTTCCCTAAGGACCTCAGGGATCTCGGGAAATGCTCACACCAAGACCCTTTCTTAAATAGAGAACTGGTTATGTGCAGTGTGGAAGGGCCAGCCCCAGTGTGCCAGAGTTCGGAGGAATCTCATGGATTCCTAGGCAGTACACACACTGGAGGGGCAGAACTTAATAATCTAAGAGTAGAAGTGAGAGTGCTAGACATAGTTTGAAAGAGCTTAGTAAAACTGTCACGATCCAAAATCCCTAAGGCCGTGACGGCGCCGGACATCAAGGTCAGGCAAGCCAAAACATTAATTAATTGAAATAACTTTCCGTTTTAAAACATTTATGAAAATACTTCCTTTCACTTCATTACATAATAATCAAATAAAAGTCTGTTAATTAAAATAATGGTTTAAATATTACACTTAAGCAATTATATCCCAATACATATCTCAGAACCCGGTGTCACAAGTACATGAGCAATTTCTAAGAATTCAACAATCATTACAAGCCTGTCCGAAATACAACTGGACAAGGAAATTTAAATAAAATAAATACAGTATGAAGGAGACTCTGTCGGCTGCGGATCGTCTCCGGATGATGCAGCTCGCCTAAGTCTCTGAATCCTCCACATTGCTATGAAAGTACCTGTGCAATAAAAATGCACATCAAGTGTAGCATGAATTCAAAAACAACGTGTACTCAGTAAGTCGCCCGCCTAACCTCAGAGATGTAGTGACGAGAGGTCAAATTAGACACTTACTAAAGGTCAATTTAAAATATTTAAGAGTAACACTAAGCATGATTATCATAGGCAACTCATTAAAATCAGGAATAAATATTTTCGACTCCGTTCACATTTAACACTTTATATTTTCGTCATATTAATAACAATTAATCAACATGGTGATTTAATCAAATGACAATTTATCGACGGGAAGGAACAACTTCTTCCAAAAATCTTTTTGATAACTCTAAATCTCTGTCATTCAATTGACAACCTAATATTTCAGGCCAGTAATCAGGCAAAATCATAGCAATTACGCAGTAAATATCATGCGCAAGCAATGCCGAGGGTCGAACGGCGCGGACCAACAATAATAAACTGTGCACTGCCTAAGGGTCGAACGACTCGAACCATAGATGCATCTATCTGCCTCGCTCGCGAATTGATCATGCGACGCAGTTAAAATAATACGGCTAGCCTGCTCGCGAATCATACCTGCGACTCAGGTGCTCATATGAATACACACACAATTACAAGGTCTTCCTGCTCGCGAATCACTTAAGCGACTCAGGCACCCAAAGTTACACATATCCACATATTAAATCCGTATTTTATCAAGAAAACAGTTTTCTCAGGAAAGTGGTAAAATCCTTATTAAAAGAAACATGAAATATAGGTTTTGAAATCATTTGTTTTTGAAACTCATTTGTCAAGTTTAATGATATTCCACGATACAACCTAGTCCAGGTACACAAATATCCATAGAGAAATAAATTCTCTTTTTAGAAGATTAACAAGATGAACTCTAGTTTTCTTTTAGATATTCAATTACGTCTTCGATTATATTAACAGTTTAATATAACAAGCAGGATTACAGGTATAACACGTAAGACATGCTAGTGGGTCCTAGACTACCCAGACATGGCATAATAGTAGCTACGCACGGACTCCCGTCACCTCGTGCGTACGTAGCCCCCAAAGATAATAACATGTATTGAATTAATTCACCTAGAGGGACGATTGCCCCTCACAAAGTTATAAAGGAGACTTACCTCGCTCCGAAATTCCCACACCGGCTTCCAAGTCCCTCCGATGACTCCAACGGATGCACAACGCTCCGAGACTACCACATAATGGCAAAGCAATGAAAATTCATCCTAATACTCACAACAAATTCAGATTATATACTTTCCCAACCCCGCTCGGAGAAAAGACCAATATGCCCTCGGGTCCACGTGCCCGAAAATCCGAAATTCTCGAAGATACATTCTACCCATAGCCCTACTAGTTCAATCATGCAATTTACTCTACTTTCCATACTCAAATTCGTGGCTAAATTCCAAATTTACATTTTCTAGGCTTTTCTTCAAAAATCCCAATTTTTCCCACAATTTCCCATATCAAATTTATGTAATGATCTTGTATTTAACTTGGAAATGAGAAGGACTCACTTACCTCTTGATGCTTGGTAAAAATCTCCCATTGAAATCCTACAAAATCGCCCCAACCAAATGAAAAATGTGAGAGAAATGGCACAAACCCGACTTTAAAACATTCTGCCCAGGCCTCTTTTGCACCTGCGATCCAATGGCCGCTCCTGCGGCTCCGCACCTGCGAAAATTCCATCGCAGGTGCGGCTCTGACTTGACCTAGCAAATTCCCGCTCCTGCGATTCCGCACCTGCGGCCTCCTCAGCTCCAGCCCCAATCTCGCACCTGCGACGCCCTTAGTTGCACCTGCGGCTCCGCACTTGCGGTCAAAGCCGTTACACCAGATAACAACAACCTTCAGCCATTTCCAACTTCAAATATTGATCCGTCAATCACGCGGAATCCACCCGGGGCCCCCGAGACCCCGTCCAATCACACCAACCTGTCCCAAAACATGACACGGACTTGCTCGAGCCCTCAAATCACATCAAAGACCGCCGAAATCACGAATCGCACTCAAATCCAATTCTTTAAGAACTTAGAATTTTAAACTTCTATATCCGACGCCGAAACCTATCAAATCACACCCGATTGACCTCAAATTTTGCACACAAGTCATATTCAACATTACGGACCTTCTCCAACTTCCGGAATCGCATTCCGACCTCGATATCAAAACTTCCACTTCCGGTCGGATTTCTCAAAAACCTTCAAATTTCTATCTTTAGCCAAATGACCCCAAAATGACCTACGGACATCCAAATTCACTTCCGTTCGCGCTCCCAATTCCAAAATCACCATACAGAGCTATTCCCAGACTCGGAATCCCAAACGGACATCAACCTCACTGATATGCACTTCAAGCCCAAAAATCCTTCTAAAATTGCTAACTTCCACAATATACGCCGAAGCGCTCCCGGGTTATCCAAACCCCTTGCCGGACATACACCCAAGTCCGAAATCATCATACGAACCTGTTGGAACCTTCAAATCTTGATTCGGAGGTCGTTTACTCAAAATTCCAATCTTAGTTGATTTCTTCATCTTAAGGCTTCTGAAATGAGAATTTTCTTTCCAAGTCAATTCTAAACTTCCTGGAATTCAATTCGACCACGCCCACGAGTCATAATACATGAAACGAAGCTGCTCACGACTTCAAACCGCTGAACGACGCGCTAGAGCTCAAAACGACCGGTCGAGTCGTTACATTCTCCCCCACTTAAACCGATGTTCGTCCTCGAACGTGGCAAGAACTGCTCTGGAGTTACCTGAAATCACTGTTTAACACCTCGTGCACCTGCCCATGCTACCACAACCCATTTGATCACATTAGCTTGATCACACCTGAAGATTTCTTCTCTTATCCATACAATAAGCTCAGAATTCATTCACACACCTGAAATTTCTCTGCCAGGGCTAGTTCCAACATATAAACACCGTATCAACTACCACACGATATACCAAAACATGACCACATACCTTTTGCTGAATCAGCACCATGCACCGTATAACTCATCATCTGACCACGATGACACTCCCTGAACCTTAATAGCCAAAATTCCACGAATCTGATGCTCCCAATGCACCACATGATATATATACATACATCCTGCTATAATGCTGGCGATACCACCACAACAGAGGAAATGCGTAGAAATTCATACTCAACTGCAGAGTTAACAAATCCTTGAATACCTCATCTTGACTAGAATCATCACTTCATTATGAACCTGAATAATGGTATTTGTTCTTTAATATACACTTCACATAGCCTCATCGCACTGATCCTTGATCCGATAATCTCGTCTCACCCAGTACGAACTGCTCAGACAACAAACCACCCCAACATGACCAACAACCTCACATGATACCACATCGCGCCAATAGGCCATAACTCAAACATGATAATAAGAAACGACTCAGGACGGAACTATTCAGCTCACGCAACTAATATGAATTCTTACCAGAAAATAGGAAATTAAACACAAGAAAATAAATACATATTAACCCTTCTCATCATCATATTGTTGCCGCTTGTAACCCGATCCGAATAACATACTCGTGGCGACGTGCCACCCGATCCACACATAAAATTTACATAAGAAGATATATACGGAGCTGATTTGCTCACTATTACAATTTACTGAATATCGATCATAAGAACGCTAAGTCAATAATATCATCCTGGGGAGACTGATAAAGCCGTAGGCTACATAACTCAAGCACAACTGAGGTTTGATATATATATATATATATACACACACACACACACTCTAGATCTCAAGAGCTATCCTGCTCACATAACATCCCCACTACGCGGGACCTCAACACATAGGAAATTATCAAGCCGTTTCACAACTCGCATGACACAATCACAATAACACATGAATTCAACGAAGACGGAACAACACCCGCTGTTCTAATACCTTTCCATGAAAAGCGCTCTACTGAAAGGAACATGCCCGGCTCATACGGAGCCCATAATCATATTTAAATCCATCCACAAATATCGAGCCACCTTGCTCGCACCTACTAAGCTAATAGCTTTTGCCTGGGTCCATATTGACCCACCTTCTCTCATAATACACGAGAACAACCATCATCATTGTGACTAACACCCCATAATCCATAATCAATTGAAACGAACGCCCTCCAGGCATAAATTCTCAATTAAGCAATATTGCACTTCTTTATACTCAGTCCAA